>OU744451.1:18868596-18930281 GCA_916610825.1 Haliclystus octoradiatus
TCGATCACTTCGAAGCGTTCAAATAGAGTCACATGTCTGTGGGAAAGTGATTATGGAATTTGCAAAGAAAGGCATCGTCTTCTGGAAGCTCCTAGAGGAGAAATAAATAACCATGAGAGAATACTCGAAGAAGCACATAACCATGCAAGGGAGCAGCTAATTAAGCAAGTTGCAGATAACATCAATCAACATCATGAAGCCGGGCGCAATCAGGCGGTATGGCGTGGCATAGAACAACTCACTGGCCGTAAACAAAGACCAAATGCCATTGTGAATGCATCATCAATTAAAGATCGCCTAAAAATGATTGAGTCACACTTCAGCAACATATTAAATTCTAATCAGAACTTGCTACACCTATGTGATCCACTCCAGCCTCCAACGGGATTACCACCTGCACCTGCAGTCAAGTCTGGACCAATCACTGATGAAGAAATTTCACGTGCATGCAGTTCAACATCTAGTGGCAAAGCCAGCGGACAAGATCACATTCCTTCTGATGTCACGCGCATTACCGAAATCACTGAGAGATATCTGAAACCAATAATGAATCCTATGATTACAGAGGGTAAGGACCCACCTCAATGCTTTCGAAAGTCAACCATTGTCTGCATCCCAAAGCAGGGAAATGTCAATAATCTAAACAATCAACGCGGTCTCTCCTTAATGCTATGTAGTGCAAAGTTGTACAACCGCATCATCATGGACAGATTAAGGACGAGATTGGAGTCAATACTGCTGAACATACAAGCCGGTTTCAGGATGGAGAGAGGGACAACTGAGCAAATTACTGCCTTAAAGATCTGTATTGAAACCTGTCAAAAAGGAAGAAAGACCTAGTGGTAATATTTGTTGATTTCAAGAAAGCATTCGACAGCATCACCAGAAGTGCATTACCTACGATCATGAGGTTCTATGGCATACCAGAAGATATCATAACAGCAATCATGTCAATGTACACCAATACAGAAGCCACGGTAAAGACTCGAAATGGATATACTGACCCGTTCACAACCACCTCTGGTGTTCTACAGGGTGACACCTTGGCACCATATTTATTCATCTTGGTCATGGACTACGTGTTACGGATGTCACTAAGGGAAGAAGATGCTTATACCTTAAGAAGACGTCTCTGCCTCAGGAAACCAGCTGTGAAGTTACCAGCCTTGGCCTACGCGGATGACTGTGCATTAATGAGCAACGATGCCCGATCAGCAGAACGCCAACTACACCGATTCGAGACAGAGGCAAGGAAGGTTGGATTGTCAATCAACGAGGCAAAAACCGAAGTTATGTACATTGGACCTCCATCAGATGAATATACCATCAAATCAATCAACGGACAACCACTTCCTGTTGCAAAAGATTACAAATACCTTGGCTGCCAAGTTCTCAAAAGTGAATCATCGTTCAAACATAGAAGACGTTTAGCATGGACTGCAGCCATTAAACTCAGGAAGGTATGGGGATCCAATGTCGACATGTCATGTAAAGTACATCTTTTTATGTCATGTATTGAAAGCGTGCTCTTTTATAGCTCTGAAGCATGGACTCTCAGCACCACACTAGCAGAGCAAGTAGATGCCTCCCACAGAGCACTTATTCGATATGCAGTGGATATCAGATTCCCCAATGTTATCAGCAACAAAGATTTATATAATCTGACGGGATTGAAGGCTGCACAGAAGCGCATACGTAATCTTCGCCTCTCGCTCATTGGCCACGCCTTAAGACGCCCAACCTGTCCTCTGGCTATGTCACTGAATCCTGACAATCAACCGACCGAACCACTGAGAAGGGGAGGCGCTCTTATGAACACCTATGTTGGACAATTTACGAACGATCTTGGCGCCATGTACATACAACCAAATAATGTCATGTCCAAAGCGAATAACCGTGATGGCTGGAGAAATAATGTAGTTAAATTATGTAAATAAACTTAAAGTTACTATTTTTGTTACGACGTTCAATAATTATGTATATATTTATAAATATCTTTTAATTGTACATACTAATTTGACGTAAAGAGATGATGCACTTCGATCGAGGCTGTTTTCCCTTTTGTTGTAATTATTGATCCTTTAACATTAATTTTATTTTTCTTTAGTTTTTCTATTATTTTTTCAGAAGGTTCATCTGAAAGAAGCTTTGTGCAGTTTTTTGTTGTTCCATTAATTGTTCTATTGACAATTAATGCATTGTTAGGGGCTGTAGCCACTACCTGTGACCAAGAATTTGGTTGACATGGCAACTTTTCCCGCTCGATAAATTTAGAAATAATTTATTTTAATTCAGATATTTCTTCCCTCATTTCATTGATCGATTCCTTCAGTTTATCATTGCATTTACATTCTAAGCCTTCATTGTCACTGGTACTCTGTTTGGCCCGTTTCTTTCCCATCTCTAGCAAATTCAAACTATCTGTGCTTACCTATCGATTGTTTACATCGTTGATCGTTGATCGTTGATGAGGATATTGAAGCAAAAGATAAGTTGATAAGTTTACATCAATTCTTTAACACCATTTGTTCAAGATCTGATATATTTCGATATTATTACCAAATCAGTCATTGAGCAATAATAATATAAATTATATCTTAAATATGGTTATATTCAAAATAATGATAAATTGAAGAACCTAGTGAATATTAACGACCAAACGAGTGCCGCGACTCTCTCCCTCTAATATTGTCATTGTAGAGCTAATAATAGTGGATGTACAACCAGTATCAACCAATGCACGAGCAGCACTACCATTCACTAAAACTTTAACAATCAGAAATTTATTCAATTTCGAGGGGCCGCGACTGCTTCCACTGATAGCGCAGCCCCTTCCACGTTTCCCGAACTTTTCTTTGCGCAACCAATAGCGTAATGCCCAGCTTCTCCACATTTGAAACACGTAATAGCTTCTTTAGGCTTGTCAGTACAATTACGAGATATATGACCAATACCATGACAGTTATAACAACGTATATTCTTATTATTAAATTTCCGAGAATATGCTGCTTGCCTTGCGATCATACCAGCTTCCATATGGTTTTCCGTCTCCATTAACATTCTTGCCCGGTTGACAAGGTCTTCATCAGTGGGATCTGACATCATTTTCAACTGGTGGCTTACATTCTCCGGTAAACCAGCCACAAATGCCAACGTTGCACCATTCACGTCAGCTAACTCCGCTAATCGTTGTAAATCTGCAAAGAAAGCGTCAACGTTCTCTCCCTTTTCCAAACGCCGACTTTGCAGCTGTTCCCAAGCAGCATAGCGCGATATTGAAAATGCCAATGTTAACTTCTTCTTGATTTGATCTAAAATCTTCTTATTCTCCTGAGAAATTTTTTCAAAGACTGAAAATGCAGGACCAGTCAATAACAAAGGAATCAGCATAGCTCTATCAACGTGCGTTATTGACTTCAGTTTACATACAGCATCAAATCGTCGCCACCATTCAGTAAAATCTCCGTCACCATTATACTTTACAATCACATCTGTAATTTTAATCTTTGACGACATATTGGCCTGGTTAGCTTGTAGCAATTAACACACAATCAATAATTTTCCCAATTTATTCTTCACTCAAGAACACCAAAAACTCACTCAACTACTTACAAATTACTCTCTATTTATACTATATTCTATTTACGTCAATGCTAAAGTCCAAATAATAAAAATACAAAACAAAGTCATTAAGACAGGAACAATTTTACATGATACGGAATAAACACATTCAAGCTAAACTATTATTAAACATTAAACTATTAACACGGGAACAATTTCAATCTATCGTCATTTATGTTCCGCATTTTATTATCATGCAAGCTACGTATACACCCGCGTTAACATGTATGACGTCAACCTGCCTATTCCATTAACAATGTATTAACTAATATCACAAACGAGGCAAATCAAACATAACGGCACTCAACTAAAATTATAATAACAAATAAAGGCACATGCTCATTCGTCATATCTGAGTTCAGATCTGGTCCAGTTCTATAGATCGAATGCCTTCAAAATAAGGAAGAAATTCTCTCGCATGATTAATTCGATGCAGAGATTGCATTCCTCAAGTGTATTGGTGCATGCAACAGTGGTTGGCTTTGACAATTTGATTTTGATTAGATGTTTTGTTTTTCAATAAGTCGATTGACAAATAGGCTTGGAATGTAGCTTATCATTCTTATACTTCCGTTTCCTGGAAGTCATCTTGTGGTATAAGTAAGGCTGTTTGAGTGTGGGTTCCTTGAGCTAACTGAGGCACTATCCTTGTTGGTTCGTTGATGTTAGCCCGCTTTCCTGGGATATATTTTCTGTGAGGCAAATGATGTTTTACGAGAACATGTTTCTGCAATTACATTTTTATTAAAATCGAATTTGCTTTCGTTAATAATTTTATGATGAAGTATATCCATATGTTTACCTTAAAGTTACAAAGGGAGGATGAGATCATAAAGCAGAGCAGATCTGATCTCTGATCATATTCGGTCGACTGTGGTCCAAAATTCTCTGAAGGGGCGACCCAAACTTGAATTTACATCTACAGCATCAAATAATATATATGGTCTTCTGATTGCGGATGGAATGATCCCGAGAAAATCGGACTATATATGTATAGTTACAGAATCAGAATTTTGATAGAAGATTTTGTAAGCTGAATTAATGATGATAACGTTTATGATGACGTATCGCTTTCACAATTGCTGTCTTTCTGCCATTAAATCTGTTGGTATCTGGATAGTGTTACAGGAGAGATCAGTAAGAGCATTTACAACAATAGCTCTTAGCAAAAAGAGCCACTCTTCCATAAATTGTATTGATACTTATGTATAGTATTCATAATCGTACTGTGTTATCGTAATATATGCCATGTATGGAGTTGTTAAATAAGCACTGACATAGGTATTATTTAAAAATAGCTTATCCTTCTATACCAAAGAGCTATACTTGTAATTATTATATAATCTGAATAAGATAGCTAGCTTTGCCATATTTATGTTTTTCAGATAAATATCGTTCTAGCATTATTCATAATCACCACACTGATTCGTAATCAGCTCAAGAAAGGGAAGAACAAAGGAGAAATCAGAAAGTGAGTATATTTTGTGAGTAGGCCAAATGTTTTTAGACAATATTACGTTTTGTTTCTACATATGTGTCTATGCACTATTAAAAATTATAGATGATTGTAAGATATTTGGCGACTATCGCACTGCATAATATTCACTCTCTATATAGATATATATTAAATACATCAGTTTTTCAATTTTACAGATCGGCAATAAAGGCATTCCTTGTCCTATGTCCCATGCTTGGATTGTTTTGGATTTTCAGCTTGTTGATTGATGAATCACTGGTTTTCGCTTACCTCGCTACTATTATCAATGGTCTCACGGTAACTATAAGAGCAATTGTTATCATTGTTGAAGAATTTCGACACACGTTTCAGTTCAGAATTATTAATGAGGGTATATCCGATAATGCCACTCATGTACCGACAAATATAACATCAAGTATCTGTTTAGCATAGCTTAACAAATGCCAGAAGCAGTATCAATTATGTTCCCGGCTAATTTTTGATTGATCCAAATGTATTTTTCACACTAGAAGTGAGAGCGTAATAAACTGAAAACTAGGATCTGACGCTATTCAATTCTATTTTGATGGATCTCTACGCTACGAGATCTGCAAAGTATTAACTGTTCATTTATTTAAGAATTGAGTTCAGTTTGCAATTTTTTGTCAGCTATGGTTATAATTATTGCCAAATAATAAAGCAATAACTGTCCTAAATCCATGAAAAGGGACTTGATTGGAAGATCCATTATAGATAATCAAACAAATTGATTTTCTTTTAATTCATGCTCTAGTTCATGATGCGGTCACCAAATTATTTATTTCAAAACTAACAAATACATTGTGATGATCTGTATTACTATAAGCAAATAATGTATGAAAATGTTCCAGGAAAGAAAAGAAATAGGATGAAATCTATGATTAACTCTATCGTATTTTTATTTATAACAGGGATTTGTGTTCTTTCTATTTCATTGCTTGCTTGACAATCAGGTAACATTTGTTTTCTAGAAAGTCAGTTATCCTTCAAGAAAAATACAGTGGCAAAATATACTGTGTATGGCATCTGTTTACATACATTCACCTAATATTTGTTTAAATTGTTTGCCTGGTATAGCTTGAAGCCACTGTCTGTTTAGGCTACTCGAAGGCTCACTGTCAAAATGCTAACTTTGGTAAACAGTAGAGTATGGTAACTAGGAAACTAAAGCTTGTTTTTGCTGATTCGGCATGGGGCGTGGAAATTGACTGCTACACTTTTGCAGAGAATACTTGGCCGTGAAATTCAAGCCCAGAACAAGACCAACGATTCCAACCACCTGTGATTATTAATTTACTTTCAGGCTCATTTACACCGCAAGTAATTAAAAATTATTCTGACCGAAGTTATGTAGTTTTTCAATAAAACTGAAATTAGACTTTAACATAAGTAATGATCAAATGGTCTACTGCATTTATTCATGCTTCACCGGAATTAAACTCGAATCGCTACGAATTTTATAGTTGGGCGCGTGTTAAATTATTAATATTCCAACACATCTTGGAAATGATAGTAATTCTCAATTCTTGGCATTGAATTTATTAGCAGATGTTCAAAAAGATTTCGAAAGGCATGCAATTCACTAGAGAATAACAAGGAATGGGTGCTATTGCAGTCTAGCCGACCAAACACTCTCTTTAACAGACTTTTGGATAATTCGTCGCCAGAAAAACATGGCGTTGAATCACAGTCCTTGTAGGACAATAGTTTTTACACCTTTTAACGCCCTATACTGGAACAGAAAAAACAAGCTCTTCGAGTTAGCAGACTCTATACTGTTTACCAAGTTTACATTTTGACTGTGAGTTTATGCGAGCAGGCTACTGTCTGCTGTGTTAATTAAATGTCTCTCTTGATAAGATATTTTATAGATGGAAAACTATATATATGCTATTGGAAATTGATTACTGGTACCTCTGGAACATTCTGTTGTTGTTGTATTTTGACATAGCATTTTAATCTAGCATTTTCAACAATTAATTTCAGGTATCATCATCATCATCATCATCATCATCATCATCATCACCATCAAAAGCTATATGCCTGCTTCATTGACCTAAAAAAAGCGTTTGATTCTGTTTGCCAAAAGAGGCTCCTACAAAAATTAGAGCAACTCAATATCACTGGCAAGTTTTATGACATGATCAAAAGTTTGTACTCTGACAATTCTGCATTCATTATCCATAACAAAAGGCTAACCAAAGCAATCACACCAAACATTGGAGTAAGGCAAGGCTGCATACTTAGCCCAAATCTCTTTAATATCTTTGTAAATGACCTTGCCAAAACCATCACATGTAATTCCTCTGATCCTATTATCTTGCTAGATCAACCATTAAACTGTCTGATGTTTACAGACGACATTGTTCTTTTTTCTTCCACCCCACAAGGGCTTCAAAACTGTATTAATATAACTTCCCAATATTGTTCCAAATGGAAACTAAATGTCAACCACGACAAGTCAAAATGTATCGTGTTTTCCAAATTACAACCATCGGGACCTTCGCACAATTTTTATATAGACGGGAAACAACTTACTTACACTGATAGTTATAAATATCTTGGATTCACATTCCATAGATCATGCAAGCAGATTTTTGGTATAAAAGAGTTATGTAAAAAGGTGAAAAGGCCTGGAACATGAGCAGGCGCTCGTTGAAGGGATCCCCCACGAACTACGTTGCTATCCATCATACGCTATATAATACCGTTGTTAAACCAATTCTCCTCTATGCTTCCGACATTTGGGGAGACACTATAACTAGTGAAGAGAACAACATACTGGAAGCACTGCAAAGAAAAATCATGCGCCAAATGCTGAGCGTAAAGGGAAATACGAACACCCTAGCAGTAAGAGGAGATCTAGGCATTGCACCACTGCAGATAGACATTAAAGTCACTGTATTGAAGTACTTGCTACGACTGATCAACTCCGATCGAAGCACGATTATATATAAATCCTTTTCTGAGCAAATGCTCGATAACTCGCCAACATCTTGGCTAGGAATAGCTAAATCCTTTCTGTCAGAAGTCAACATAGACCTTTCATTATTACTATCAAAAGATACTGCTAGTAAATGGAGTAAAAAAAAATTAATCAATACAATCAAAGAAGAGCTAATTGATAAATATTCTGAAAAATTTAAAAACTTAATCACTAACAGCCTAAACAGATCCAATCAATTAAATTTTTATGCAAATATTTATGAAAATTTTGAATTTCAAAGTTACCTACTAATACCAAATGCCTCCGCTAGGCGTGCAATAACTAAACTACGAACTAGTGCACATAAACTCGGGGTTCAGACTGGTAGATACTTTGACATTCCATACCCAGAACGAACATGTAAATTTTGTGATGAAAACTATATTGACGATGAAGTGCACCTTCTGTTTCAATGCATTGATAATACCGATCTACGCGATCAATTTTTCAAAATAGCTGAAGAAGTATATACAAACTTCAGACAGATTGACACCAAAGAACAGTTAAAGGTTTTGTTTACCAAAGCATCATCCCAAATCACAAGAAGACTTGGGATATTTATCTCGAAGTCATTAAAAAAGCGACTTTCTGAAAGTCAAGTTGATGATATTATCTAGCCTGTAGTCATGTAAATAATTTAATTGAATATGTATAAATAAGACTACATCTTGCAAACCTGTCACACATCCTGTATTTATTTTGGATATATTGACAATAAATGAAACAAACAAACAAACATCATCATCATCATCATCATCATCATCATCATCGTTATCGTCGTCAAGTTGAGTCACGAATAACAATCCTCGCTATTATCATAGTTATTACAACGATGATTTAGGTATAAATACCAATGGAAATATGCTTCTGAAAGGGTAAGAGTATCTTAAGTATTAGTTGTATATTTATTTACAAAATGATGGAATGTGAAGAGCAAAACGATGAAAATTATTCTAACAGCCTAAACATTTTAAATAAAATGGCAAATAAACTTGATCCGGAAATGATTATTACCACTAACATAGAGCCGAAATATAGAGATGGAGATGTATTACATCAAATTAAATTCAAAACTAACCAAAATGAAATATGGATGTCTGCATGTAAAATATACTTTGAATCTTTGGGCATGATTCCATGGATAAAAGACACTAAGGGCGAAGGCCGAAAAGTTTTAGTCATTTCCCCAAGGTCAAATAAGAAACACAAAATTCTGACAATGACATTTTTTTCAAGTGGAACAGTAATGACATCAGGGAAAGAGTTAACATTATTCATAAACAAATACTTTGACAAAATAAAAGAATCCCTTCACAAGGTATACACAGATAACAATAGTAAAAATAAATTCATTGGAGATAGCGAACACAAAGAAGGATATTTGCTTGCAAAACCTTGTTACGAAACACCACGTGGGAACACACCGACAAACACATTATCAACTCCTACGTCCACACCTAATACCCCGTCTCCTATTCAAAGACCTAATAAACAAAGTTTATCAGTGCAACGTTCATTAACTTCCGACTCAGAAACAGAGGACGAAATATTATTTCACAGTGAAAGTGAGGAAGAGCTGAGCCAATCAGTTGTTACGGTAAAAAAAAATTTAAACACACGGAAAAGTACGATGACTATCCGCTCAGTCGATTCCGCGACCGTTACAACACCGGTTAATTCACAGCCAACAACAGGCCAATTGCGAAATCTTCAAACAGACATTCTAACACTTAAGGAAACCTGCAGATTATACAGAAACACGATCTCTAAAGTAGAGCAGGAAAATCAATCTCTGCAGGCCACTATTACTGATCTTAAGAATGAATTGAAGAACAACTCTTCAAAACACGACACTGAAATTAATCAGATCAAAAATCGCTTGTCTGCCACAGAAACAAGCATAGCTGAAATGAAACATTATATGTCCAAAAAAACAACAACTACTTCTTCAACCCATATTAATCAGAATAGCACGCATGGAAACAATAACAATAACAATGTCAACAGCTCAAGGCCACAAAGTCAAGTAGACAACACAGGCACCCCACTTGACCTTTTGATTGTAGCCGACTCACACATTCGTCACGTCATCCCTACAAAAATTGCAAAATCATCCAAAGCTAAAAAAGTCATCTGTCAGGGAATGCCCACTCACCAGTTTGTCACAGAAATAGAAAACATTGCAAAAACTAACACTAATTACAAATACATAATTCTTCATTTTGGCTCACATGATTCCCATGAAAAGATTGAGAAAGTATCTCTAGCCGACATTACTACGGCAATCATGAAAACAAAAACTTTATTCCCAAGTTCTCAAATTTATTATTCTTCAATGTTACCAAAGCCTGAAAATAGTTCAATATTAATAACAATGCGTCTAAATGATCAATTAGAAACATTTTGCACATCTAAAAACATCACCTTCATTAACAACAGCAGGATATTTGTCACCAAGAATAACGGGACCCTAGAACAAAACAAACCACTTTTTTTACAGGATAGTATGTATACAAATACACACGGGACAAAGCTACTATCCAGAAACTTCATCAGAGCTATACACACCCAACAGCATGATATGATTACACCAAATATTCAACATATTCCGCAAATGAATGTAGATCAAAGAATGCCTAGTATACCTCCTATGACCACCGAGTCCAACCAATCAGAATCGGTTATTCATCCATTAATGAGCCAACACCTAAAGCAACCCAATTATGTTATTCCACCGAGAAATAGAGAGGAGATAATGCAACAGACTCTTACAGATTTCATGAAACTTTTTCATAACCGATTTAGTAATTCTGTCGAATTTACGTCTACTATACCCCCTCAAGAAATGGCAAGACCATTAAACTTAATGCCTACTCTCCATCGCAGTACCGATAGAAGTTACGATGCTCATTCAGCATGGGAAAATATTCCGCCACAAATATATCAACATCCACAAAGACATTATTAAAAATGATTTACATATACAATTACAAGATTATTAAAAAGATATACATCAAGTACACGTTTATGAAGAATATCCATAGAAGTTACCATTCAGATAAGTTTATGTGTGATATCATTGATATCGTAGCTACTGAAACTAGCTATAGTAATGTTAAGAATAGTTTAAAAAATATTTTTATTAGAAATAGCGTTACAATAGATATAGTAAAGCCCTTACATTCGAGAGATGTGTCTCATCCCTCGAAATTCTCCAATATAAACTATGGAAATCCCTGAAAATCTTACTTTTACCTTTTGGAACATCAACGGTCTGGGCTCTAAGCTAGCGAATCCTGATTTTCAAAAATTTTTAAAAAATGATGTCATTTTTCTTAGCGAAACATGGACTCAAAGGTCATCACATTTTCACCCTCCCCCAAATTATGATATAATTTATAAACATAGAACAAGTAAACAACCAAATTGTAGTAGAGGTTCAGGAGGATTAGCAGTCCTCATAAAGTGTAATATTAAACATGCGTTTACCGAAATTCCGTCAAATTCAGAAGATATAATGTGGTTAAAAATGAATAGGTTAGCTTTTGGTCTCAATAATGACTTGTATATTGCTTTCGTATATGTTAGTCCACAATACTCTTCGGTAAATCCTATTCATAAAAATCAGGTATTTGAAATTTTGCAAAACGAATTGATAAATGTACCGGGTGGTTGCGATGTGCTGGTTGGCGGCGACTTCAATGCTCGACTAGGCAAATTAAATGATTTTATTTCCAATGATGATGACTCCTTTTTTGATTTACCTCCAATGTATGTACCCGATTATCACAATTTAGTTCTAAGAAAAACTCGAGATAATACAATCAACGATTATAGTAGACATTTAATCAGTATTTGCACTAGCAACCAACTTCGGATCCTTAACGGCCGACTAAAAGGTGACGAGGAAGATGAATTTACATACCATGGTAATATTGGGTCTAGTCTCGTCGATTTTGTTTTGGCCTCAGAACAATTGTACTTACAATCACCATCAGTTCTCAAATCAATCAAAGTCGATAAAGATGCATTGCTACTTTCAGATCATTGCTCAATTAATTTGTCTCTTAACGTTACTCTAAGGCATACCAACAATGATTGCTCAAGCATTCTTGTCGAAGAGAGACCACCCCGATATTTGTGGTGCGACGAAAAGAAATCTGATTACGCGGAACGATTCTCTAGCGAATCTCATGAACGCCTTATTGAATCACTCTCTTCAGAAATATTAACATCAACTGAAGACATTGACCAGAGCATCGATAAAATTTCGGATTTGCTCACAACGTCCGCTCAAGGCATTTTGAAATTAAAAACATTTAAAAAGCAGAAACATGCTAGGCAATTCAAAACACGATGGTACACAAAATCATGTTCTCATATAAAATCACGACTAAATAACATCATCAGACTTTTGAAAAGGCACCCTAATGATCCATTTCTTCGAGGTAGGATTTGCCGGTTAAGAAAGCAATATAAAAAAGAAATCAAACTGTCAAAACGTCAACACAATGATACTGCTTTGCATAATCTAAACAACGCCATGAATAACGATAAAAATAAATTTTGGCAATTAATGAAATCATTTCGAGCTTCTGAAAATAAAAATGAGACACTGCCTGATGCCTATGAGCTCCTATCTCATTTTAAGCAACTCCATGAAGAGAATCCTATCGAGTCAGATACTGTAGATGGGAATTATACTGTTATGCAATCCCAATCTGAATCCAATTTCGTGGGAGATCTCGACAGGGCAATAGACACAAGGGAAATTATCTCTGCCATGAAACTCTTAAAAAAAAAAATCACCTGGTAGGGATGGGATATTGGCAGAAATGGTCCATGCAACGGCAGATAAATTTATCGACGTTTACAAAAACCTATTCAATCAAATTTTTCAATCTGGCTACTTTCCAAATTCTTGGAAAGAGTCTTTTATTTTACCCCTTTTTAAATCTGGGGACAAGCTCAACTCAAATAATTACAGAGGAATAAGCCTCACTAGTATTCTTGGTAAATTGTTCTGTCTTATCCTCAATGAGAGGCTCAGGCATTTCCTTGACGAAAATGATATAATTCATGAAGCACAGGGTGGTTTTCAAAAAAATAAACGAACGGCAGATCATTTGTTTTGCCTTAAAACCCTTATTTCGAAGTATACAAAAAATAATAAAAAGCTTTTTACCTGTTTCATTGATTTGAAAAAGGCGTTCGACACTGTTTGGCATCCTGGCCTTTTATTGAAGCTAAAGCAATTAAACATCGATGGAATTTTTTATAAAATAATTGACAACTTATATGTTCATAACAAAGCACATATCATTTACAACAATCTCTTGACTACGTCGATCTCACCCAGTGTTGGCGTTCGCCAAGGGTGTATCCTTAGTCCTAATCTTTTTAATATTTATATCAATGATTTTGCAAAATCTTTAACATGTCAATCAACACATCCAGTTTTTCTTGCTGATAAGCCATTGAATTGTTTAATGTTTGCCGACGATATAGTCTTATTTTCTCAAACCAAAGAGGGTCTCCAAAAATGCATGGAGAAAGCATATCTTTACGCCGAGCAATGGAAGCTCAAAATTAATTATGAAAAGTCAAAATGCATGATCTTCTCAAAAAAATATGTTGATGAGCAACATTTCTTTTCCATTAATAATACCCCCATCGAAATGGTCGACAATTACAAATATCTAGGTTTTTCGTTTCACTGCTCCTCAAAACAATGTTTTGGTATTAAGCAACTTTGCACAAAAGCCGAAAAAGCATGGGCAATAACACAGCGCTCTATGGGGCGGTCGTCAACCAGCTATGTCGCAATTCACAAAACAATGTTTACTACCATGATAAAACCCATACTTCTCTATGCTAGTGATGTTTGGGGTGATTCTGTTACTCACATTGAAAATAACCAAATAGAAACTGTACAGCGAGATATTATGCGGAAAATATTAAATGTTAGAAAGAATTCCAGTAAGATAGCTGTTAGAGCGGAATTGGGGATCATCCCTCTACAGATTGACGTTAAAATTAATATGATCAAATTCCTTGTTAGAATGATTAACTCCAAAAAAAGTAGTTTACTGTACAAGGCATTTGGTGAACAAATCGTCAACAGTTCATCAACTTCATGGCTGGGTAAAGTTACACATCATTTGTCCGAAATAGGAATCAATTTACAGCTTTTGATCTCTAAAGAAACTAATCAAAAATCTGATCAAATAAAACTAATCAACTCTATAAAAGATCAATTAAATAACGAATACAAAATCAACTTTGAGCAAACTAATCTAAACTCTAACACTCCAGGTCAATCGAACCAATTGAAATTCTACAAAACAATCAAACATAAATTTGAATTTGAAAATTATTTGCTACTTCCACACAAAAAGTCTAGGATAGCAATAACTCAGATCAGAATCAGTGCTCATAAACTCGGAGTACAGACCGGACGATATTCTAACATTCCCTACGAGGACCGGCTATGTCCCCATTGCGATAGTGACAGTATCGACGATGAGATACATCTACTCTTTAACTGTAATATAAATAGTAACTTGAGGGTAGCGTTTTTTAATAAAATAGAAAAGTTGCATAACAACTTTCAGGTATTCTCGGATACAGAGAAATTGGAACTGCTCTTTTCCCAAACAGAGTTACAAACAAAGAAACTGTTGGGAAGATTTCTTTACGAATCTTTGCAGAAACGCTATAATAATTTGCAATAGTGAATAATAGAATGACCCATGTTTTGATAATTTTATAACTATATAGTGAATCAATATTATCTTAATATGCTGTTATTTAGAAGCAACAGGGATAAATAGGTTCTTATAACAACTATGCTAAATAAAAAATAAATAAAAATATATATATATATACAAATATCGAATAACAATATAATAATATTAAATAATACTTACCACACACCTGTATCTATGTAGACTGGTATATTGGTATTAAATTAAAACAAACAAACAAACATCATCATCATCATCATCATCATCATCATCATCATCATCATCATCATCATCATCATCATCATCATCATCATCATCATCATTTATTCAGAAATAACAACAATGTGTTTTAGACACATTTGACAACCTTATGCCAGCTCCCAGTTCAATCCTCAAAAACTTATCGCTTTTGAACCACCCTAATCAACATGTTTTTATATCTCATAGTTCTTTTGATTTAATATTCAGTGTGTCTTTTTATAAAGGTCCAGGCAAAAGCAAAACAAAGCAAACACAGGATTATCCAACTCCTCTTTTTCTTTGTCAGAACAAGAGAAATTAGGGTAAGAAAGTTGCTACATATTTACTCATCGTTCATCAGCCTGTTTAGATCGCGAACACCTTATGGTCGCTGTTATAGGATTACCTTACTTACCTTACCATGTTGCTGTGTGTTTTAGTGTATTTTATGTCATGGATCATATTGATTAACTTAAATTTTATCAGCATAATATTTGCTGGATGAACATGGAGTCTTCTTTGAGATGCGTTATGGACTATCGATACTAAGAAGTACAGGGATATGCCAAATTTTATGAAACGTTTTGTGCCCGGTTTTGTGTTATCATCAAATGTTTGCAAGCTCAATTGCTACTTACTTAAATGAAAAGGATTACTATAGATTTACAATTTAGAGAGTGGAGAAGTTGAAACTCTTACTTTCAAAATGTCGCATTAACCCAAGCAATAACGCTTGCTGCTAACAACCGCAGCCTTCTATGGGAATAGTTGAATCAAAGAGATTGAAAGATCGATCATCTGCATTGACAAAAAACAAACAAAACTACATACTGTCAGAATCATAATGAAAAATGTATTAATTTCATGTTGAACTTAGTTCGTTGGCAATTGTTTCACGTGATACTATAATATTGCGAAGTGTACCGCAGCCGTAAAAATAGGGATTTTTGGCTAAACCTAAAGGACTTTGAGCGCTTATCAAACAATTTGACTTAATTCCAACAAAAGGCTTCCGGCATTCAATGTGACAGAATTAGTAAATACGCAATAGAGACAATTTTTAATAGCAATAACTATAAGTTAACAGCTCTTCTCCGAACTTTTAGGATGATATTGACTTGGTGACATCAGTCACTGACTCAACTCTTCCTAATTGAAGGCTCTGCTGTAAATAAGTAATGTAGACGGTGTCGCCCTACCGAAGGCACCCGTGCAACTCCTCTATTTCTAGATGAGTGGCTTTTTTCGCTGAGAGCAATGATTTTAAATGCTCTTTGTTGATCTCAGCTGCGATAGGCAGATAGGTCTCGATTGTCAATGCGCAACGATGCGCCGCAGCTACTCACAATGCAATTCCCTCTGGACCATTCCATCCGCCATCCTCAGATGGTACTCATTTGATGTTTCAGATAAAGTCTAGGCTGAGTTGACCTTAGGGGGATTTGAACCACGGTCGATCAGATATCATCCGATTTGGAGTTCGGTTGCTCTGCCATCTGAGCTAATCCTCCTTTATAAGGCTATGCTGCCAAACATAAGAATAACAGAAGAATTAGTTAAAGGAGAGATATTATTGTATTTATTTTTTACGTTTCAGTTGAATACCAAGAGTACAACTAATTCCGTAGTTCATCAACGCGAAGAAAAATCCGTCCCTGTTCAATCGGACACCGCATTGAGCAAATATGACAACACAAAATTGT
Source organism: Haliclystus octoradiatus (assembly GCA_916610825.1). NCBI lineage: Eukaryota > Metazoa > Cnidaria > Staurozoa > Stauromedusae > Haliclystidae > Haliclystus > Haliclystus octoradiatus. Next base: position 18,885,388 of record OU744451.1, read on the forward strand.
AACTTTTATGTTGGACAATACTTGATAGGTATAATATAAATACGAGGAAACAGCATAAATAATTATTTAAATTATATAGCCAACTTTCTGTATTTTATAATAAGATGTGTATTATTACAAAACATTTTATGTCATGGAGCTTGAACTATTGCTGAGGTTCTGGACCTTGTACCTCTGTTATATAACTTGAATAAATGGCATTAATATTGTTCATTGTGCATGATTAAATATTATACTGAAAATATGGATCTAACGTTGCATTAACTCCAACAACCAATTCACAAAATCACTGTATAATCACCGAAATCGTACTATAAAGCGATGACTCTTTATTTTACATTTTTCACTATTAAAAATAAATTATATGAAGAACCTTTTTGCCGTTTCTGCCTACAATATATTTCTTTCATATAACCCTTGTATACAAATTGTGAAGATTGGAATCCCAATTCTAAAATTAAGCGTAACTATGACATCACTTACTTATATAGAGAGATAGGTTAATACTAATACAATAAGCTAATACATGTTACATAGAAATGTGGTAGGGAGCTAACAACCCTTATGTACCACAGCAAAAAATGAAATTCTTATCAAGAAAAAAATACTTAATTTAAGCACTCTTTAAGTAAATACATTCTTAATTTAAGGATGCTAGTACAAACGTACTTTTCCACATTATCCGTGAGTCTTATTATAAGTACATTTGTCTCAGTTAGAACACAAAATGTTCGAGTTAAGTATGCTTATTCTTTCTAAGCCAACTCTACTTATATTGAGAATTAATTATAATTTGCTGTAATTATTATAATAATAATAATAATAATAATGTTATTCATTAAAACTATTGACACCACTGTCTGATGGTCACATCAAACATATTTGTCCATATCAGCTTTCTCCTAACGTGAAGTACACATCCATAATAGTGTCGATTGATCAAAGTGCAGCATGTTAGGTTTTGCCTTGAAAATATTTGGAAGCATTTTTCACTGAGTTTGTTGGCCGACTTTCTAAGTTTTGCGTTAAAAATAGTTTGAAGCACTTTTCACTGAGTTGGTTGGCTCTTGAATTTTTAAATTTGCCTTACTTGGAAACAATTTTCACTGAGCTGGTTGGCTTACGATTTTTCAAGTTCTGCCTCAAATGGAAACAATTTTCACGGAGTTGACTGGCCGATAATTTTTCCTGTTTTGCCTTAAAAATAGTTTGAAGCATTTTTCACTGAGTTGGTTGGCCCATGACTTTCACGTTTTGGCTTACTTGGAAACAATTTTCACTGAGTTGGTTGTCTTATGACTTTTTAAGTTTTGCCTTAAATGGCAACAATTCTCAATGAGTTGGTTGACTCACGATTTTTCAAGTTCTGCCTCAAATGGAAACAATTTTCACGGAGTTGACTGGCCGATGATTTTTCCTGTTCTGCCTTAAAAATAATTTAAATCATTTTTCACTGAGTTAGTTTGCCCATGACTGTCACGTTTTGCCTTACTTGGAAACAATTTTCACTGAGTTGGTTGTCTCATGACCTTTTAAATTTTGCCTTTTGGAAGCATTTTTCACTGAATTGTTTGGCCCACGTCTTCCTAAGATTTGCCTTAAAATAAGTTAGAAGCGTTTCTCAATGAGTTTTTTGGACCACGATTTTTCAAGTTTTATCTTCAAAAAATTTGAACGCATTTTTCACTGAGTGGGTTGGACCATGCTTTTCAAGTTTTGCGTTAAAAAAGATTAGAAGCCAAGTTGGTTTCCCAGGATATTTTAGTTGGTTCGCCCACCATTCATTAATTTCTGAATTTTAGAATTAACACTGAATTTATTAACAAGCAACTGTACTGCATGAGATTCTCACTATGTTGCCTATCATAAGAGCATGTACGCCTTAACAAGAATTGTGCTGCGCGAAAAATCTAAGATTTAGCGCATGAGTCAGCTATTTCACACTTGACTAATGAAATCTTATAATAAAGTAATATTATAAGTCAGTATAATACATATAACACAAAATTGAAACATTTGATAAAACTACATAATTTAAGAATAATTTCACCCGAAGAGTGGTACAAGTGCAAATTGAGTTTTAAAGTAAAAACTTTATTAATCTTTGCTTCATTTATATATATGTAAATAGATGACAAATCAATGTAAACATTATATCATTTCTATAAATCAGAGGGAAACGATCATGCAAGTAGTCGTCCAACAGACTTTCAATATCATATTTCACATAGATGTAGTGCATCTTAGACTTGGAAATTTTGATGTGATGCACATTATAGTCAACCAAGCTTTCATATGAGATAAATCGACGAGCATTAGAAACATCACATAAAGCATAGGCATGGAATTTTGAACACAGCTCTGACGTATGCAATTCAGTTGTTTCAAAATAAACATAGTCTTTCAATAGATAAATATTTAATATTTCACCAAATATAGGCAGAAGGGGATCTTTGTTAATATCTATCATTAGAGCTCCACTTTTTTGTACTATCCATGTATTATTATCCAACTAACTGAGTGAATGTCTGTAAGATCCATTTCTGGACATAAACCATTGCTGTCAAAATCTTTTCTCAACTGGGGTATCTTTGCTGCTTGGATTTGACGAGGTACACCAATTTTTCGTTGTGAAGCAAAGAGAGGATGTGATTGCTGGCTTTCAACAGGATCAGCAAAATTGCAGCATTCCAAAAATTGATGACGCTTCGCCAAAGACAATGGCAGATTTTTGAAAGTCTGCTTCCTTGCTAAATCTTTAAAATAGTTGTGGGCAGATTCAAAGCAAAACATAAAGATCTAATTAACGGTCCAAGTGAAGTAATCAGAGAAGGAAGATGGATCAGATAATGTTGCTTAGGAATAATATTCTTTAAAGGAAAAAATTCTTTGAATGTTGCCAAATGACAACTGATTAATGATTTAAGTGTGTCCAACACATTTTGATTGATAACAGGTGCAAGATGATCTGAGCAATGCAAGAGAGCTCCTCAAGAAAATCATAATATTCTTCATAACCAGTATAATTAATTGTAGTAGAATCTAGTATAAATGGTAAAATATGCAGGAATAGTCTTGCTTGTGCTGCATTTTGCTTCAATTTATAGTCATTTCCTGAAAATACAGTGTCTCTTAATGGTCCTGATTTGTCACCAACTTCGTTGTAACCATATTGGAAATTTGCAATAGAGGCATTAAGCTGGTCCAGAGTAAATAGTGAATTGTTAATAAAATGAAGTAATATTAGTCGTACTTCGTATTGGACCACTCCTTCTAATAAGGTCTGCATAATGTTTTGAGGCAATTGTTTTGTAACATCGAAACCAGGTAAATCCCAGAAAGGACTTTTTGAATTGATACCATACAATATTTTCAAATTATCTCTGGAACTTTTCGTTTTGGCTGAACTGATTTGCTCCCATTCAAAGTCATACTGTATTTGACTGCGTATACAGAATTGACCCTCTTCAAATTGATGATGCATTGCTGAGAAAGTGCAGTAGCAGGATCTACATTTTTGATAAGACACACCTACGCCTTCCTTGTAGCCACCCCAAAGATGCTGCCCAAGAGTATCTCCAGCACAAAAAACTACCTTCCCTCGTACAATTTCTTTCTTCCCATTGAAAACCATTTCACATCCACTGTAAAGTTTTAACAAATCTGCAATAATAGGCTCCATCACTTAATACTTCTTGATATCCAATCTTTTTTCTTAGCAATATTTTGCCATGCACTTCTTCAGAAAAGGGGACATATTTGAAATTGTGTTTGATATATTCTGACTGTAAATGGTCCGTTTCTAATCCTTCAAAAACATCAGGCATGTTATCAAATATTGAAGTAACAGCATCTTTCAATTCAGTTTTTTCTCCTTCAAAGGCAGCCATAACTTGATGCTTTGCATGTTCCAGTACTTGATGTACTAAACAACTTGTTCCTCCAATGATAGCATTCATTGCAACCTACAACACATAAAAAACTAATTAGAACACCAATCATCGACACAATCAAGCATGCTGTGAAGCCATACGGTCATTTGTTTTCAAATAGTGTAAAAGGTCGGGCATGTAGCCTATGCAACTTGATAATTTTAACAAAATTTGGAAAAACTATATAACAACAAAAATTCAGATTTATTATCAAAACAGTTTTATTGAAAAATTTTTACATGGAAGATTTGTTTTATTATTATTTTTAATTAGAATACTTGTCTACCTTATTATGAGTTGCAATGAATATGCATATTGTGCTATGGCATAACCTGATAACTTTCGAAGATATTAGGATTTTCTCATAAACTTCAATAAATTTACTGGGTAGTTGAGCAGTCGAACCAAAGGTTATTCTACTTATTGGCATGCAGCACCCGGGACAGTTTGGGTCCGGGAATTTGTCGGATGTGTTCCCATAACAACGCAATTAAATTTCACGCTTCTGGTTTAATGAAGTGGTTTCAGTTCGGCTAAGTTTCTTCTAAGTGCAGTTTCTTTACAATATATTCCTGTGTTATTCAACGTTAAGAAAACCACATGGTCTTTATAACGCGGAGTTTGTCTGTCAGATTTAGATTTTCATTTCAATTTTGATCAATTGTATACCAACTCATTGGAGAAATATTATCATTTAAAGCAGCAATCAGTGTTAAAAAATACTTTCAATATCAATGAAATATAAATCAAATCGAAAATAATGACTTCATAAACATAGAAAGTTTAAATGCTTTCCCGGGACTCTTCTTTTGGTCTGATTCTCGGTTTCCCGGGACTCATTGCGATGCCCAAATATATACATTATAACTTTAATGGACAGAATCAGGAATAATCCGTAAGTAAATATTAACCTATTAACTGAAGTAGAGCTGTGAACTTATATTGTTTCAGAATCTGAACACGTTCTGATTATTTGTAAACTCTCTGCCACCTTCAATTGGTTCAATGTGAAAATGTCAAACACATTATGCATGTATTTGCATAATTGAAACCCCCATGGCATTGCAAAACCTGCCCCACAAACAAATTTAATCCGCCCGGGTGAGGGGAACTTATTTTACACTCATTTCAGCTCAAATTCTACTCTGGTAAAAGATAGCAAAGTTGTTGTCCGGTCACCAGAATTTTCAGTCCGCAGAGATAAATTTATTGAAGCTGCTTCAAGGGAAGGAGAAATACCTAAAGAAATACGCCAAAAATATTCCCCAGATGTGGTTACAAACATGGCTCAGCAGATGCCTATACTGAGCCATTCAACCGTGATCCTTCAATGCACGAATTCAAAGAAATGGCCAAATCTATCCTCTCAGTCTATCCACTTTTAGGTGGCAATGGGCATTCACATGTAAGTGTAGTATGTAATTGTTCCCTTAATGAATAAAGATATGTATACAGTCAAACGTGTTAAAACGGGCACCTTTATACAGTGGTCACCTGTCTGTAGTGGTCAGTTTATTCACCTCTTATAGCTGGCTGTAATATCAATGTTTCACTGTACATATTTTTACAACTACCTTTGTCTTTCATTAACCAAACTGCGTTTTGCATTTATTTTCAGAATGAAATTTTCAAGGAGTTGAGAAAGCGTTACCACAATGTAAAAGACAACCAGAAGAATGGGGCTGAATGGAAGCGCCGCAAATCCGCAGCATCTCAAAATAATGAGCCATTTGCAAAGAAATGGACAAATGAAATGGCGAATAATGGGCATTGTAGTTCTCCTTCACCAGAACGCAGTAACGCAGAATTTGAATCACAGAATTCTCCTTGTAGTGATGGTATGTAGTCTTCATTAGTCTTGAATTTATCTCAGAAATAATCCCTCTGCCCATAACTTATAATATCCATAACACATTCTTCTATGGACATAGATGTTGCGCTTTTAATTTTCTTCTTGTCTTGATACATTTTTTTTAATATTTGAAACAATTGTTTAATGTCAATTCCAGTTTGTTCTAATTGTAAATACAATGATTATGTTGAATGCGTTTTAATTGTAGGCTACTCATAATATACTTCATGTTTTCTCTTTCACTCATTTTTATGTATATAATTTTGAGAGCAACATCAAATGATATCCTATCCAATGGAAATGATGGAGCGACAGCACAAAACAATGCTGAAAGAGTTGAAGAAGAAAAATCCAGATTTGAATGAAATTGATCGCTACTTGGTCTTAAGTTTCATATCCCGGAGGAAATGGGTAACATCCTTAAACGGTACTACAAGATGCCATGAAGTGCTTCAAAAATATCCTTGCTTTAGATTTCATATACAGGTAATAATTGCTCATAATTTTCATAAATATATCTGTATATAGCCATTGCATTACCATGTTATAACATATTGTCCATGTCTGTTTCTTCAGATTGTTGAGGAAGCTAGGAGAGTTCTGGGAAGTTGAAAGGATCTACAAATTTTCTATTCAATGTACGATGAAGTTGAAGGAGGAAATTGATCAATTGATCTATTTTGGTGTTGCTGAAGGAAACATCAAACATTCCAAAAGCCCAAATCTCAGTAAGTTATTTTAAAATATTTTAAATAGGACTCATGCTGAAATATTATTTAAATGTGAAAGAAATTACGTAATTATCCTGAAGAAGAATAAAGATTTACAGAGAGTTTCATTAACACTCCTTAATTTACAAATTTTCAGTAATAGTTATGTTTGATTCTAATAATAATAATAATGAGAAGGTCAAGAGAGAAACATTCTTTGGTTTGGGAGTTACAACCAAAGAATGTGTCTTTCTTGACCTTGTCCTTATTATTATTAATAATATTCTAGAATTTAAATTATATTCTAGAATAAAAAACTGTCTGATGACCGCAGTAGCGTGAAACTTGGAGTTACAGTTAAAAATGTGTTTTCTTTGATCTATCACCATTATTATTATTTACCACTCTGCCAGATGTTGACATTGAGCACTATTTTGTCTGCTATTAGATAAACCTATACTTATTATATTATTATATTATTATTATTATTATTATTATTATTGTTATTATTATTATTATTATTATTATTATTATTATTATTATTATTATTATTATTATTATTATTATTATTATTATTATTATTATTATTATTATTATTATTATTATTATTATTATTATTATTATTATTATTATTATTATTATTATTATTATTATTATTATTATTATTATTATTATTATTATTATTATTATTATTATTATTATTATTATTATTATTATTATTATTATTATTATTATTATTATTATTATTATTATTATTATTATTATTATTATTATTATTATTATTATTATTATTATTATTATTATTATTATTATTATTATTATTATTATTATTATTATTATTATTATTATTATTATTATTATTATTATTATTATTATTATTATTATTATTATTATTATTATTATTATTATTATTATTATTATTATTATTATTATTATTATTATTATTATTATTATTATTATTATTATTATTATTATTATTATTATTATTATTATTATTATTATTATTATTATTATTATTATTATTATTATTATTATTATTATTATTATTATTTATTATTCTTTACGCTCTGCTATTCACTAGCATTGAGCAATATCCAATTGCCGATATTGAGTTTTAATTTTTCAAATATTATTACTATATATATTTATATATATTTTATTCTATACATCAATAACATTTATTTAAATATTTTACACATCACAGGTTCAAAGGTTCTTCACATCCTTGAAAATTTGCCTATCATGTTCCCTCGGAAATATTCAAAGTCGTCAAAGAATCTCTGTGGCAATTTTCACATCTTGGAGGTAGGATAACTCTTTGATAATTACAAGTTGATGTACCAGCTGGGCTTGAACTACTTTTCATGCCTTAACCGCCCTTTGAAACATGTTTTCTGTTTATACAAAAAACATTTCCTGTTCATCCTTTGTTTATCATAATGTTAATTGATAGTGTAGCGGTTATGAAACAGACGACCAGTTATCATCAAATACCTGAAAATTTACTAAAAATGTATTGTTTTCTACTTATTCTGCTAATACATACAACCACATATCAAAATGACATAGTGTACATCATGCACAATAATATCAATTATCCACCATACCTGTTTCTTCTTGTAAATATTTTACAGTCAACCTCTAAATAACATTTATCTATGTGATAATTTGACCATAATATGCAGGTGATGTTTACTAAAGGCTGATTTACTAGAAAATATCATTTCAAACATTGAAAGAGTGACCATTATAGACAGATGCCCACTGTATAGAGGTGACCATTATTAAAGGTTAGAAGAATGCACTTCAACTTAAGGAAGAAGTGATTTTTAGTGCAATAAAAGTTAAGTATTTTCATCCAACTACATATCTGTGAATGAAATATTACAATTGTGTGATCGGATTCATACTGACAATTATAGCTTTCTGATCAGATTATATCTGATTGACAATATTTTACGTTGTTTAATAATAAATTTTGAACCAGAATAATTTTAATCTTGAGTTTCGGATCAGATCAGATGTCAGATAGGTCTTACCAGTTTTTAATTCACTGAAAATCCAATCCAACGTACACCTCTATCATACATCATTATATGTGATTATAATTGAATTTTTTTTACTTTGCAGGACAATGAAGACCCTGATGTTGTTCTAAACAAAAGAAAATCTGATTCCCCTATCATCTTAGTGAAAGATGACATTAGTATTGTTTACGGCAAAGAGATCATTACAGGAGTATCACTAAAAGATTCTGCAGAAGCATTGATCTGCTACTAATTGTGCCTTCACTATGTATTGAACATTAATTACGAAACAGCCAATGAACAAAGTCTCTATTTCCTACAGTTTGTATTAATTGGTGATACCAATGTCCCTGGAGATATACATTAAAGTTTTATGCTATCTTTAGAGAAGTATAATAAATTCAAATCTGAATTTTAGGCTTGTAATTATTATTCATTTGTTTATATTCTATTTTATAATTATAATTATTTGTAAAGTAATATCCATTTGTTTTATTTTTTATTTGAAAATTACATTGTTTCTGTTATGTTAATTTAGTTTGTGTTAAATACCATGTCAGTGATCAGTATGATGCTTGAAACAAGAATGAAATGCGTGCTTGATTCAAGCTGAAAAGTATATTTTTCAGTTAGCAGAACAACTTATTTCTAGCAGCGATATACTTGAAACAAGAATGAATTTGACTCAATTTGAGCAAGAAATTGTACTTGGCAAGCAAATAAGGAACTGACTTTAAGCAAGAGTGTGCTTGAAACAAGCATAAAAAGTGCTAATTTTAAGTAAAAAATGGATTGGTAGGCAATTACAGAGCTTATTTCCAGTATATGTATACTTAAAGCAAGAACATTGTTGGTAAGGTGTATATAAAGTAACTTAAATCTAGCATACCAGTGCTGAAAAATGGTCGTTAATGACTGATGTCAAGAAGAAATCTGATTCACGAACTTGCTTATTTTTAGAATGGATATGCTAACCATGGGATTCTTATCAAGAAATAGATGCTTACCCCATGGACAAGATTTTTATACTTATTATAAGAATTATTTTGCCTAATATAAGCAATATTTTGCTTGAAATAAGTTTTTCATTTTTTGCTGTGCAGTAGTAATAAATACTGATATTGCCTCTTTTTCGTCATATGCCCACTTTTTCAATTGCATATTCTTATCAAATAACTCTTCATTCTATTATTCAGTAATAATAACAGGCAATCTGCGTCTTTTATTGCAGACGACATGTGTTTCGCTGCTCTACTTGCAAAGCTCACATCTTTTAATGTAAAATCTTTCGGCAATTTCACATAATTTTTAAATGGAATGTTTTATTTTGGAATAATCCCCTCGTTGTATGCAGCAAGAGTTGATTCCAATTTTTTTATCTTCTCTTTTGTTTCCCATCTGAATTGACGCTGGCCATTAAGATATTGGTTAAACATGGTCTGATTGTGGATGTACGCAGACTTATAAACCTGCTCGGTAATTGAATTGAAGTATTTCATTCTTGGTGTAGAAGGTGATGATTTCAAATATTGCCTCCACGGCACTTTCTGTTGATCTCCAGATTTAGCAGCCTTTAACGCCATATTTCCACCAAGAAATGAAATTTCTGCAAATGATAACAAAAATCTGAATTTAGTTTACCGGTATATTTAAATTTCTGATTTGAAACAGTACGTGCCAATATCGTTTGAAATAATGCTAGTTCACAAAATCTACAACTGACTTCAATAATGTACATAGATATAAACTAGCATATTAGAACATGTATCCCTGACTAGACTAGTACTTTATAAATTATCAGAAAAGAACTAGCAGAAATTATATAAACAAGCCTTAAGGTTCATAGCCCAACACATCAAATAGATACATTGATAGATAGAACGTGTTTACATGGAAAATATATAATAAACAAACACTTACTTGACTGCCTTAAAGAACCTCCTTCCAGTTTTTTGTTTGTTGAAATTGTCTCTGGATTTTTATTATCAATTCCATCATTGCAGCTGAGCCATGCAATACATTTCTTCAATTTAAGCAAATGGCCTTTCAATCCTATTCCCAATACTGCAAACATTTCCTCCACTTCTTTCTCACTCAGCATTTTTAGCAATTCTAAATCATTGTATCCATGTGAATCAAAATTATTCTCATATATTTCAAGATATATACTCTTCTGCCAAGCAATAAAAGTAGAACTAGTCAAATTGCCTTAGTCAAACGCCGTTAGCCTGTGTGCATTACGTCAGAACTCCATTTCATACAGGCTAACATCAATGAGGATATAAAAAGGGCCCGCTAAGAAACATGTTTTGCAATGCGCATGCCTAAACCTCGCTAAAACCCTAAGTCTAGCCGAGACTGGAAATGACAAAAGTAAAAAAAAATGAGTGTTCGACTTTGCTAAGTTCGACGTCTTGATATGTTATCTGTTTCTTTTTTAAAAGCTCAAAATGCTCTCTATTATCATTTTCTTCTTGATGGTAATTTAACTCAAAGTGTTTTGAATGTAAGAACATAATTTATTGAAGCAAGCAGTCGTTTTCTTCACCAGAAACTGGAATTTGAGAAGGTTGCTTCGCAGACGCAGAGTGACGGCCCGAACCTAGCCAGGTTGGTATTAATAAGACAGTAAATACGATCAACTGCAACTGATCAACTAAAACTTATGTCTGTTGTTGTCATAACGTTGAACTTTACTAATCCATATGCATATGCTGACTCATTTATGCTAGGCTGGCCAATGCCCAATTGTCCATCTGTTTGTCTTCTTCTCTTCATTTTTCAGATTTTCAGCACTTCTAACCTACTAATACTTCAGATTAACCTAGGCCAAGTAGCATACTACAGCACACTTTACATACTAGTAATTATTATTATTATTATTTATATGTTGTTATAAAGCCTAAAGAGTATTCTGGAATCCCAGAGGCACTTAAACATTTCTTTTCAATTTTTTTGTTGATGTTTGACCAATAAATGGTAAAATATCAATTTCCTTTTGAATTTTCTCCAATCTTCTGATTCCTACTTTTGTCGAACTCTAGCTGTAAGATTTTATCCTATGTGAATCAAATGAATCAATACGCAGGAAATTTAATCGATCATTTGTAAATCTCTTTTACATCTTTAATCAGATAAGTACTACATAGATGAGTGTCATTATCAAGAATTGGTTGAAACTTGAACAAACATGACATATGCTTAAGTCGCTGATTTCTCTCAAACTTTGTCTTCCGCCGTCTTCTTTGATTGTTGAAATGTTCTCCTTGCAGCGTACAGCAGCATCGGATAACTATACATGAATTGCTAAAACTTCAAGGGTATTTATTTATAGGCATACTATTTTTTTTTACTAAGGTCATTTACAAATCGCAAGGGCGTAATTGGTCGTAAGGCAATCTTATTTAATGTCTTATGATAGAAAGAAGTTATCCTATTTCTGGTGTATAATCCCATGATTTTCACGATAGGAAGTATTCCATTATCCCATGATTTTCATAATAGGAAGCCAATGGAGACTAACTTTGTAATAATACCTAGGACTTATTTATCCTCTTGGTGATGGAGTTTATAGCATATATTTTTAGTTAAGAAACCTTCATGTTTAAAAATAGAGGTAAGCTAATGTTATCAAAGTTATTTTAGCATGAGCGCACAGTTTGGATAATTTGCAGTCTGGTAGTAAGCAAAATACTTCATTGAACAGGTGCAACGAACCTTCACTAGGCATATTTGCCACGTCAATCATGTTTACGGACAGGCTTATCAAGATCGTTTAGTTTATCTTGGCATTAGTTCTTTAGAATTAAGACGAATAAAACAAGATCTTATTATGATGTTCAAAATTATAAACAACCTCGTAGATTTAAATGTAACAGAATTCTGCAATTTTTCTAAGAATAAATACTCAATGCGAGGTAATCCCTTAAAGCTACAGCCAATAAACACGCTATCCTGTAAGCTAAATGTCACCAAATTTCAATTCGTTAATCGAGTACTTCCGTGGTGGAATGGTTTACCCGAACATACTGTCACAAGTAAAACATTACGATGCTTTAAATCAAAATTGGATGAACAAGATTTAAGTGCTTTATGCAAAGTCTATTAGTATTATTATGTATGAACTATATTCAATTAATTAACAACTTCTTTTCTACTTTTAATACCATTTGTATTTAAAGGATATATGTAAGTGAAAGTCAAGCTTTCCTTTATATTCCAGTCAATATTAAATTTTTTCGCAAATAAACCAACAACAACATGTTATATGACACTGATATTGCATTGGTTATGTTGCTAAAAATAACATTTATTTACAAAATTATAAATAAATAATATTCATTTTCAAGATAAATATACAATGAATAATGAAATATTATTTGATGCAGCCTCAATTGTAACAGGACCAACAAAATTGCCTAAAAGGTTATTAAATATCCAATAAGATGACGATTGAATTTTGAATTCCAATGTTTACACGAATAATGAAGAGTTCCATTTTCTCTTCATAAAATCGTTTAAAGAGCATGCCAGCCTGATTAGCAGAAAATTTGTTTTGTGGACACTTTGCATGATTTCCCTGAACTTCATCAGTTGGTGTGCTTGTCTGGAAGCATGTCTCTTCTTTCTTATCTTCATAAAAATGGTATAAGGTAGGCTATTGAGCAAAGAGAGATCAACATCTATGTAATTTAGTGTCCTACATGGCAGAGGATTCACTTGGTCACCCACACTGGAGCATAGAGTAACTAACTATTAGAGCTTATAGCATAGGATTCGATTTATGTAATTATTATTATTGTAGAAAGATGATTTCTTACTATAATGCTTGCGTCCTGTAATTGCCTAAATCACATTTATTGTACTCCTTTTTAGAATCATGAGCCTAGAAATTGCTCAAAACAATGCTGAAGATGAAATGATATATTATTTCAATTTGTTTACTTCTCTCTTTGATGTATTTTGAGTATTATGTATTTCGTTTGCCGGAACCTAGATCCTGTATTTTTGTACATCTGGTTTGCATTGTTACTAAATAGCAGCAACATTTTCCTGTTGAGGATTGTTTCACGTTTTCTGGGGGGGGGGGGTATTAATTCTGTTGCATAGAATGAAGTAAAATTTGAGGCACAAGTGACCCTTCGTGCAACACATAAAACAGGACAGACCTGAAATTAATTTTGGAGAAACTTGAATTCCAACATCTCAACCTGTAGTGTTCTTAGTGGCTGAGGAAGCTGGGTCTATATGAAAACGGTGATCATCATTGTTCGATCATCAGGCTAAAAATGCTTAAATAATCCTCATTGTAACAGAGGCAGTAGGCAGATTTGCAATAATTTCAAATTATCTTATCTCATCTTCAAGTCAGAAATTAAATGTTTTCAAGTTTATAGAATGTTTATATGAAATCTAAAAAGTTACACAATAGTTGATATTGAATTTTTCTACATATGAAACAATAAGTGATACACGAAGAAAGGGAAATCACCTCCAAGAGATATGCTTGCAGATAAAATACAAAGAAAATGGTTGAGACTGCAACAAGTTCTACAACAAAACAATTTTGATTCAAAGTATCTGCAAGTTGATATAGGCATCGAGCAAACCTTACTCTGTCTCTGTGTTGTTATATTTTTGTCCCAACATATGTGAAATATGCAAAATAAAACACTTACCATGATGCGATTGGAAGACCGACCATGATAGTGAAAACAGTTTGGTAGGCATAAGACTCTATTTGTGGAAGTAGGTATCTATAATCATGTGCAGTCATTGAGTTTAAACACTTTGAACATCATCATTGAGCCTCAAAAAAGCAAGGGTAGATCGATGCAACATCATGCATAGAAGGGTGAGATGAACGAAATAATTCTGATTGTACAAAGTGCCATAAGCTCATCTCTCAAGTCATGAACTATTAGCGTTCATTGCTCCCATATTTATGGAATATTATCAAAAACAATAGGATGCTTCATATACTTGATTCAAACGAGAGTAGGCTACTGTATGACAATGTCAATATCTAATATACAAGTGCCACTCATCCATATGTATATATAAATGATAATGCAACATGCTTTGTACTTTATAGGCTGATTTTATCAAGCTTAACTGTCAATTTTTCGAGGCAGCTGCCAGCTGCTAACAGAAATCTTCTGACGAATTGGCTTATCAAAGTTTAAAACTCAACACCAGATATTATCTCATGAACAAACTCTATTATAATTCAAATCCAGTCATTAAATGTCCACGTTGTTAAACATTATAGGAAATAAGTAAAGACAGCAATTCAGTCTAATTAAATATACTGAAAACAGCGTTTCAATTCTCCAGGATAGGCAGGCAAATTAAATAAACTTAACGAATGATTCGAAGCATGGAAGCAGACTTTTGAAATTTTGGATATTATTGAAAAAGTGATGAGTCAGACTTCATGACGTAAGGGATATTTCAGCCAATCAAGAAGGCTTACAGCTCCACGTGATCTTAAGGTCGCATGTGAGTGGGCATTTCCAAATTCTGAAATGGTGGGCCAACTTTTAGTAAGAAATTTCTCTAGCCCGAGTACAGCGACTCTCAGTTTCATGGAGCGGAACACGGGATAGAGGCTCTTGCCTAAAATTGCCTTGTCTACTCGCCATTTTGAAACTGCTGATGTTTTGACAAGTTTTGACTTAGCCTCACTCCATCACGGCCCTCATTTCCGCGCGGTGCTCCAGTGAGGGCCTAATAAAATATAAGGTTAAAAAGTGTGCCAGAATTCAATAATATGGTGTGCCCAATCACAGCGCACCTTTGTATCACGTGAATTTTTATCGAGCGTTGGTTGGTGAATAAAACACTAAAAATGTAAACAAACTTGCTAGAATCATTTCCAAAGTTTATATTTCGATCGCTTATTCTGTCATATTGTCAATTTTTAATTATATATTTACGGAGAAATGGAATTTTGAATTAGAGTAATGCTGTATGTTGGAGAATTGATCTTTAATTTTAAATATTTCTTTGATTTTGATTATTTAAATCATGTTTCAAAACGACGGAAGTGCTTACAATTTTCCAACGATGGCGATCGCTCCGTCAAAACATGATGTTTTCTCCTTTTATTTTGAATTCTAAGCCCACAAAAAACCTTCATAATGTTCATACAGTCCTTCGAGATAAATGTAATCTATTATTTATATTTCTGTTGCTCCAATTTGATCAAGAATAATACCGTAAACTTGACGTTTTCAGTTTTCTTCGACAATTTGTTTACAAAATCTTGAAATTCAAAATAGCTGAATTCAGCAAATTTAAATTTCTGTTAACACCTCCTTGTATTGTTCTTAGATGGGCCGACCAACCAACACCTGGCTGTAACTCACATGACACCAAGGTGCGCTGTGATTGGGCACACCATATTTTTGGTTTCTGGCACACTTTTTGATCTTAAATTTTATTAGGCCCTCACTGGAGCGCCGCGCAGAAATGAGGGCCGTTATGGAATGAGGCTAGTTTTGACTTTAGTTTTGGGAGGAGCTCCGTTTTGGAAAAGATAGACTGGAATCAAGTTTGAGCCTCTTATAAAAGCTAGCCTCTGAATTAGTTTTGAACTGTTAAACTGTTCAACATGGCGGATGTTACTGTTGTGGACGAAGAAGATGACTATTATTTATTAAATCAATTACGACTTGTTACAAATAGAGGGAAAAACGATGCTAGAAAAGAACTGGTGAAGGATTGCAGGTATTCTAGAAGTATTTTGAAGTCCCAACAGGCCTGCACTAGCATAGATAATCGTGGAAAACTTGAACATATACTTGCAGGATTATCAACTTCAACAACTACTTCACTTCAAAAGAGCAATACAATCAATAGCTTGCTCTCCATATGGGACTTGTTGAATGCAATTGTTATTGGTAAAAATGGAAATGAGTATACAAAATTCCTTTTAGAATTCGATGATGCTATGGAAGCATTTCATAATTCTGCTAAAGAAGTTACTGTTACACCACCTTATCTAAACACCGAAAGAGATAAGCTTGTATATGCTCTCTTACATAAACAGTGGGGACTTTGTGTATATATCATAACTTTGGTTGCTGAAAATAAAAAGTTAATTGTAATGAAGCCAGATGAGATGGACATGGAACTTTTTTGGATGCATTTTGTGAAGCAAATATAGACTTGGTGAAGGTTAACCCACGGATGCATTTAGATAAACCGTTTGTTCATGGTCTTTTGTCAACAATGGATTCAGAATGGGACAAAACAATTGCACGTATCTTGTTGAGTGTTGATAGATCAAGGAAGCAGGTAGAAGATCTCTGAATTGAAAGCAGGGAAATTTCCAGAAACATAGAGAAGGTAATTATTTTATGAATATTACTCATTGCTATTATATCTCTGGTGACCAAACGCTTTAATATGTTGACTATGTCCAATTGTTTGTATACATTTTTTTTTATTTCCATATAAATTTTATAAACTATAACCTATATATTGATTTATTTGATCACAATATTTCGTCAGCAAAAGTAAAATCATGAAAATGTTTTTAGTTATATTAATATTATGTTATAAATTTTTATGAAAATAATAATATCTTTGAAGTAAAAAGTTGCAGAAATATCTTGATTGAGTTTCAAGAATTAAATGTATGGTTATGATTTAGTGCCTTTCTTCTGAGATTTGATACATTTAATTAATATTTCAATTATTGCTTTTGTTTTGATACTGTGGAATTAGGTTTACCAAGGAATCAACGAGATAGCAAGTGCAAAGGCAGAAGCTGCTGACCTTGTCAAAATTAAACTTATGAAAAAGAAGGAAGAGCTAAAAAGGCAATCTAGCCATAAGAAGAGACTGTTGATATTGAAGGAAAAAAGCTGGCCACCTTATGTGTTATTTAACATGAAAACCACTATTGATGTTTTGGAGAAAAGAATTGGAAATATTAGCTGCCTCATAGCGCCAAATAACAAGTATCAAAGGCAACAACATAACAATATGACAAAGAGAATGGCAACACAGCTTATCGAAACACAACGTATCAAACGTAGAAAAGTTGGCAGCCAAGGACCACCAAAACAACTAGACGAAGAGGACGAAGCATTCTTAGCAAAATGTGTGAAAGATAAGGCAACTTATCATGGAAGACGCCATGACATGGTAATTTACACCAACCGTCGAGTAAAATCAAGAGACTTACTAAGCATAGCTAATAAAAGATTACATGACGCTGGAAAAACACATATTAAATCTGCAAGCACTATTATTATCAAATGGTCTTATTTCCCCAGAGCAGCATGCTTTTCTTGAGAAAAAATCTACCACCACACAGCTCCTAGAAACATTGAATGATTGGACAATTGCCCTTGAACGTAGAGAATGTGTGGACGTTATGTATATCGACTTGGCAAAGACCTTTGATACGGTGTCTCATAGTAAACTGCTTCTGAAGCTTAAGGGCTATGGTATCCAAGGAGCTTTACTTAAATGGATAAAAGAATATTTATATCATCGATCAATACAGATTCGTGTGGGTGACAAGCTATCAAAATCATTTCCTTGTGTCAGTGGTGTCCCACAGGGATCTGTACTTAAACCTCTATTGTTTTTGGTGTACATAAATGATGCCCCTGAAAATTTTCCTTTTGCCAAATGCAAACTATTTGCTGACGACATGAAACTATATTCAATCTACAACCTTAATAGTCAATATCACAAGGACATTGATTTGTTCCAAAGTGCTATCAAAGATTTTATTAAATGGGCGGAAACCTGGCAGCTTCGAGTTGCGGTTGAAAAATGCTCTACTCTCCACATTGGAAACAGAAACCCAAATACTATTTACCGTATGCTTGATTGTTCTATATCTAACGTTACTTCATCTGTTCGTGATATTTGTATACATATTACTTCTGACCTTAAGTTTTCTACACATTGTAAGATTATCACTCGTAAAGCCTATTGTTTGACAAATTATATCCTGAAAACTTTGAACTGGAATGATGCAACCCATCTTATGAAAGCTTTTCTTGTTTATGTACGCCCTATTTTGGAGTATGCGTCTTCTATTTATTCACCTTACTTGAAAAAAGATATAAATACAATTGAAAATGTTCAACGGAGATTCACAAAGAAGGTCTTTCTTCGGTGTTTTGACGACAACGAATCATCATATGACAAACGATTAAAAAATCTTAATTTGACAACCCTGGCTAGCAGGCGTTTATATTTAGATCTCTGCCTGTTTTACAAAATTATATATAGAAAAACTCACATGGAATTACCAGAGGGTATGATCCTCAAGGGCACTAACACAACTAGGAGCCATAATTTAGTTTATCGCATTGACCTCGCAAAATGCGATGTACGTAACAATTTTTTTCTTAATCGCGTTATTCGACATTGGAATACTCTCCCCCAAGACATTGTCATGGCAAAATCTTTATCAATTTTAAATGGAAACTTTCCCTGTACAAAGAAAATTAAATCGTGTAATATTATAAATAGAAAATGTAAACCGCATAGTGCAAGTGTATCTAACTCCTTCTATGTGTGTATTCTTTGATTAAATTTTATATTTTATCAATAAAGACACGTATATTTATAACCGTTGTAAACCTAAAAATGCACGCTCTCTACAAGCAAATAAACATTTTGGGAAAGGGTTAATGTGCTTTAAAAAGCCCCCGAAAGCAGAAGACAATCAGAATGAGAATACGCATTATCAGAGAGCTTATGTAAAAAACATTAAAATGGCTATGTTCTCTGAAAATGCAGGGGATGCCAAAGAATACTCGCTTCTGTATAGCATGGACGACAAAGCTTACCTTCGTCCAGGTACTAGTGAGGGTTTTTCAAGTGCGAGGAATCAACGTATACTCACTTTCTCGGATGCAAGCAAAGCTCGAAAGTTGCCAAAATATGATTGGCCAAAAAAGCTAGTATATCAAACCCCAGGCTCTCATCGAGTCATGACAAAGCAAAGTGCTAAGGATCCTGAGGGCAATGAAAGAATTATCAACAATATAGATCATCACAGTGTGTTCATTAGACCAAAAGCAATAGTGGGATCTTCTGCAACATTTGGACAAGTGAAATTGTAAAATTGCGACAAATTCACCCTACTATTACCAAGTAGACAAAAGCATCACTGAATACATCAATTCCTTTTGCACATGCTGTGCCATGCTACACGATTGTACATTTCAATTTAAGGACATGACAACTGATAATGACCAGGCAAAGTTAGAGAAGTCAAACCATACAGATAACTTGGAACTAGCTTACGAAATAAGAAGATTAGAAATTGTTAAAAGAAGTGTGCAAGAAGCATCTAAAAAGTAATGTGGACGGTGTCGCCCTACCGAAGGCACCCGTACCACTCCTCTATTTCTAGAGGAGTGGCTCTTTTCGCTTAGAGCAATGATGTTAAACGCTCCTTAGATCTCAGCCGCGACACTGCAGATCAATTTCAACAGATTTCATGACAGATAGGCCTTGATTGTCAATGCGCAACGATGCGCCGCAGCTACTCACAATGCAATTCCTTCTGAACCATTCCATCCGCCATCCTTAGATGGTACTCATTTGATGTTAAAGATAAAGTCAAGGCTGAGTTGACCTCAGGGGGATTTGAACCACAGTCGATCAGATATGACACGATTTGAAGTTCAGTTGCTCTGCCAACTGAGCTAATCACCCATTGACGCATCATCTGAATAAGCATCTGACAAAGCCATAGAACTGGAAGAGGAATTAGCTGATGTTGAGAGGTTGTTATTCCACAAAAGATTGAAGCAAGGCATTGAAAAAATTTCAAACATCCAAGTGTCTGCAATTGACAGCAGTTAGCAAGTGGATCTTTATTGTTTGTTAGTCTTGACGTTTTAAAACATTGCACAGACATAATGCACACAATAAAAGATCTGAGAATTCCACTTGTAAAGCCTAGAATAGTTTACTTGACAGATGCAGGACCTGGTGAAGGCGTATCTAATTTTGAAGTGAAGTTTAGAGATGCGGAACTGGCAAGAATGTATAATTCAGATTATAGAGTGAGAGTGCATCGATCAAGGGGAGACAGTGGAGAAGGGGAAGCAGAAAGAACAAATTCAGCTATTGCATACTCAGTTGTGGATGGTGCAACTATTGAATGGGAAACTATGAAAAGGTATGATGGAATGACAGAGGAAGATGTAGCACAGATGTCTCTAAAAGAGTTGGAGGATTATGAACGGGATCGAATGACAAAGAATGCTTGGTTGATCGCTGATGAACTAATACAGAGAATAGATTGTCCACCAGTGCTAAGTGAATACATTAACTGTCGACTTTCATGCAAACCATGTGAAATGTTTTTTTTCAATCGTGATTCAATTATCTCTTATCAGAATGCATCAACGCAAGGACAGCGCTCAGCTATACCTGGTTCAGGATACATTGAGAAAATATTAACATTTTACGAGCAGCACTACATAAGCGGAGAATTATTTATGGAGTATATCAGATATGGCTGCAGACGTGAAACTGGGGATGTTTGTGAATTTTGCTCTCAAAATTATTGGTGTGGACAACCTGCCAGACGAATTCCTCAGTCAAATCCAGATATTGATAACCCTGGTCATTACTTGTCCGTTTTTGATACACCTCACAGATGACGAAGGAAATTTAAGAGAAGTTGACCAATGGCAACCAAGAGTATACATAACGTCTCTTTACAAAACTAGAAATATTTCTCTTGACGACAAAGACCTGATTAAAGAGACTGCTGAAAAGCTTGTTATTGATGAAAATTTGGTTATTTCTTGTATTGAGCATTTAAGATACCTTGCTTTGAACAAACAAAGACGAGCTGTAGAAAAAAAAATAGAGAAAAATATTGAATCTAATGCCTATGAAGATTATGACTGGTTAGACCTAGTAGTATCAGGTAAAATCAATAAACTACTTGTTGTTGAAATAGATAAATTTTTAGATAAACACTCATTTAACAAAAAGTACTGTAAAAAAGACAAAGTCATGACGGTGACAGCTCATGTTCTTCGTACGGAGTCAATCAATAAGCAACATAAGATAATGAGAGCAGCTTCGATAGACGCTACTGACAAACAGCAAGATACCTTATGAAGTGATGATGAGGATGATACTTACAACGATGATGATGATTATGACGAGGCTGATGATGAGGATTTGGCATTCCAAGATATGGATAAACAATGTGAAGGAGGTGGTGGAATGGAAGGATTGACAACAGTGACACGCTCGGGAAGGGCTGCTGTATCCTGGAAACTGTTATTCTCTGAATCAATCCAGCTTTAATAAATTATTATTGCAACATGTAGCTATTAACGTATCCTTTTTACATCTAATAAATTTAATTTTACAGCTTATAACACATTTTTTTCTGAAATTAGGAATTCATAACACATTCTCGTCAATTACTGTTCTTTCACGCAGTTAAATTTTTGAAAGGTTGGGTAATTTATTTTTTCCTTGCTCCGAAGGTTGGGTAAAACAAATGTTTAAGGGGATTTCAGTTCTCTTCGGTACCCCGTGGTATAATTAATGAACGGTCCCTTAGATTGAAATCATGTCGCCTTTCAAGCGAGCTAAAAAGTTTTTAATTAATTTGCATTATTTATGTAATGACGGAAACTAGATGAACTTCTCCTGACATAATACATAAGAAAACTCTGAGATACGCAGGCACATATAATTCAAATAAGAAGATTCAATTTGGATAAAGGAAAGCGGTGCAATAGATATTATTCATGGCGGCTGATAAACCTATAGATTTAAATTAAAAAAAATCTATTCGATTGTCGACATAGCTTGCTATCCCGCTGATAACTTTCTAGTTTAAAATTGATTGGTATAGTTATATATAATCGTAGTTTTGGAGTAATACGCGGCACATAAGAATGTTCTTTATTAATAGTTCTTTTGGTCTGTGTTCCATTCTTAAACCTAAGCTATTTGTTATGCCCGCAGAGTACAATAATTTGTGTTGAAATGTCAGGGGGAAAATATGAAAAGCAACACAGGCCAACACAGTTTATATATTACGGGCTCGAACAGATCCCTAATCAACATTTCTCTTAAAATTGAGGAAGCTGAAGACACTTGACAAATATCCTTAATAATGGATAGTACGACAAACTTCGATGTGGTTGTTATCGGAGGTGGCTGGTCAGGTATTCTATCATAATATATTCTATATAATATAGTCTATATTCTATCATTCTATCACATTGTATAAATATGCTTTAGAGAACGGTCTTCTCGTTGTGATGCTTGAGAAACGAGGAGAAGGATTGGGTGGTGTTTGGCACTATAGTGAAGATAAAACATAGCTATTGTTCTAACATCAACATATACAACATCATCTTCTGCTCTAACAGAAATGAGTGATTATCCGATGCCAGAAGAAATTGGTGAATTTCCATACCATGAAGATGTTTTAACTTATCTGGAATCATATTGCAA
Source organism: Haliclystus octoradiatus (assembly GCA_916610825.1). Classification (NCBI taxonomy): domain Eukaryota; kingdom Metazoa; phylum Cnidaria; class Staurozoa; order Stauromedusae; family Haliclystidae; genus Haliclystus; species Haliclystus octoradiatus. The sequence goes on from OU744451.1 coordinate 18,908,390, forward strand.
GGAATTCGATTTGAATCGACATTTCAAATTTAACTGTGAAGTTGAAAAAGTGAGAAAGGTGAATGGGTATTGGCAGACGCACACAGGGAAAGGAGATATCATAACATCGAACTTTTTAATTAATTGTACAGGTAAGAAGAGCTTGTTTCTATTGCTTGGTTAGATATGCTAGTGTCAGAGATCTGCTTGATTAATAATGTTGGTGAAACGCAAACGGCAGTTGAAGTAACTAATTTCGGCAATGGTAATTACGGCTGTGCGATGGAAATCATGGTCTATTTGCCCGGAAATAATATGTTAAAGTTAAACTACAGTCATGCCAGATACCAATAATGAGCCTATTAATCCTCATTTGTCTGAGTGTCATAAAACGTCAATTCTCTAAACATTACAAAGCAGGATTTGAAATTCCCATAAAGAACTTCACAAGAATAAATATTCTTGGTATTCATTATCAAGAATGTTTTCATATGACCAGAATAATTTAAGCATGTGTAGAAATGCGGAACTTCACGTAGAAAATCTTCTTGTTCGCTTTTCTGTACACTGTCTGAATATTCTTGAAGCCTCTATTAAACGAACTGGCACTGAGGAATGATGTGCATCAAGCTATGAAGATTGCTTCAAAAATGATACTATATTTAGCTGTCATTTGCTATTCACCATTATTCTACCAGCATTTTGCTATATCTCTATGCAGGACTCAATCAAATTCCAAATGATGAATTGAAATCATCAATTTTATGATTGCGATATTTTACAAAGTGGTGATTTTAAGGAGTTCCCACAATTGCATCGTGGAAAAAACGTCTTGATATTTGGTGGCGGTGAAACTGCTGCTGACTTTGTTGAGCTGTGGCGTTGTAAAGCAAATAAAGTGTTCTGGAGTATTCCTAACGGCCAACAGTTCTTGAGAAAATACTCAAAAATATTTTTTTTGAGAACCCGAGAGCATTGGATAAAATTGGAACACGATTGATGAATGTTGTATCACCTACACAGTCACCTAAATAAATCGTTTGATTTACTTTACTACTAAATATTGATTCTAAAATGACTTTATTCAACAACCATAGTAATTTGAGCATAATGATAAATATCTTATTGGAACATTTGATATTTAACATTGAAAGTTGATGTGGCAGAATTGGCTTTGCGTACATCTTAATAAATTTTGTGCACATTTTTGTACCTACAAGGTACTTTGTGCCATATTGACTTTGATTATAGTGTGTGCGTTATTTAATTGGAAAAGTATAGAAAATCGTGTTAATTTTTAATTTTTAAATTTCACAACGAAATTGCACGAGTGACAACTATGATATAAATCAAGGGATCCTTACAACTCTTTCTAATCTCTACTTTTCGAACATCTTAGATGAAGCCAGAATTTTGAAAACCTCTAATCAAATTTCAGCTTGAGCTCGTAGCGTTTACTGATTGAGTTCAAGGCAGATTCGCCCTATTTCCAGTCATTTTTTAATAAACAGGGTCACGTGCTTAGATACATTGAAGACGGTTCCATAATCCAAAGCGGGAAATTGTTGCTGCAAAAGGAAAAAACATTACATCAATTTAGCGACGACAAAGTGGAAGTCATTGATGTTATCATATTATGTACTGGATATAAAATGAGAATTGATACTTTACCACCAAAGTTTTCGTCATTTTCAATTCAGGATTGTTATAAGATGTGTTTGTGCAACGATGACCCTACTTTAGCATTTGTTGGATATGTCAGACCGGTTATTGGATCAATTCCTTCTGTAATTGAAGCTCAAGCTAGGTTTATCACAAAACATTTCAGTGGTAATCTGAGGATACCATCAAAAGAGCATAGGAATAAGATCATTGAAAAAGATAATTCCTTCTGGAAAGAATTTTTCAAAAATACTTCATTACGGATCTCGACTCTGGTTGATATGGCAATCTACCTTGACGACTTAGCAAAGATTGGAGGATTTTTTCCTGACTTCCAAGAGTTATTTTTCTCAGCCATTGGGATTTCTGATCAGCATAACTGGTCCTTATGCAACTTCATTTTACCGCATCAGTGATCGCAAAGGAAGTAAAAAGGCGCTTGCAACCATTCATCGTCATGCAAAAGACATGTATCATTATAATATTTACATAATATTATTTATATTCATGAGATTATTTTTCATTGATTTTGTTTTGGATAATTTAATCAAATTGAAATATTGGTGCCAAACTAACCCAAACCTAACAACATTGAAGACATCAAAAGTTTTCAGAGCTGTTAATACAGTTTGGAAAGTACCAACAATGATCTTCTATGACAATGTCACAAGAAATGGTATTTCTGAACTCAGACGAAATAAAAAAATAATGAAATAAACAATTTAATCACATAATAATGTCAAGTTGTACTAATGTCTCAAATGTTCAAAATCAATTAATAAAAAATGATCACTTATTAACTGATAAGCAGTAGAATGTTTTTATTTTGTTTTCAAGACCACATTAGTGATATGGGATATATATTTCGAGTGTTCTCCAAGTGCTGATAAAAACAATCGCACAAATGTTATTCTGAGTCGTTTTAATAAATATTGAAAGCCAGTAGAATCATTATCAAGTTCAGTTTCAATTGTTATTTCTTTGAAATATTTTCAAAGGTAAAATTCGATTGAATTTGATTCTATTTTCCGTTATCATTCAGACATCAAAGCTTTAGAAAGTAAATATTGGGAACAAAGATCTTTCAAGGCTTATGCAAACATATTTTGGCATCTTCAATGTATTATACATATATCTTGGTGTATTGCTCTGATAAGTCATTTACAACGTCAACAATTAAATCTGCTTCTCAAATATTTTTTTATAAATAGAAAAATTTCCAGGTCATTCAAGTAGAAGGGGATAGTCATATAGAATTGAAATACACAGAAAATAATGAAAAGAAATATCTTACAGTGCAACAACCCTAAAGGGCATTGCCCAGTGTCCTCGACGCATATAACGGGTTAGACGATTCTAGTGCAAGTCCATTCTTTGATGACGAATCACAATGCTTCAGATTCCGGGGAGTCGCATCAAACATTCTGAAGAATTTGAAATTCAAAATTGATATTCACACTCCTGCCTGTTTTGTAGAAGAAGAAACAGAACAATATTGCAAACACAATCACGGTGTACATGCAGCAGCATTCGTTTAGTTTGGGCCTGTCAAGGTGCACCTTTCAAACAGGTCTATCCATAGAAGGAAATTAGGAGCTATTTGTCTTTTCAACAAGTGAAGCACTCGATCTGTATTTTATGTTATGACCAGGTAAGTGAGCTTTGAGAAGTTTGAAATACAAAGATGACTTTCCCTAGCACAATACAGTGATCAAGGCGCATAGTTTTGAATATTAATTAATAAGCTATTAATTATTAAGGAAAAAATTCTTTGAATAACAGTTTATGACTAAATATAGCGATAAAAACTACAAATAGTCGTGGACAACGTTTCGGGTATTCATGATATTCATCATCTGGTCAAAGGAAAGAAGGAAATTATCTACAAACCATATAGATGGTACTAAACTTGTTACATTCTACTCATGCTAATAATAAAAAAAACAGTTTCCAACGGATGGAATCGGGTCTGAGATTTTAGAGTCAGTCTTCTCTTACGAATCGTCATCATTTCGTGCACTAAACAATCAAACCGATTTTTGCACTTCCTCAAAACGGGAAATAAATCTTCTGAGCCACTCACAGTTTTATCATGTGCCCTCAAGTGGCTACCGACAGCCGGTTTCACCAATGCGTCGATGAAGATGTCGGCATGTGTAATTGATATAACTCGCATTACAGACATCACAATTAAATTTGTATATAACGCATTGACAGCAAAGTCGGTCTCGGCTCACATACTCTAGGGTCGTCAATCAACCTTCTGCTTTTGAAGATGGGTTTGAAAGAATGACCAACGGCAGGTCAGGCTCGGCTGTCCGTAGTCATTTGAAACTCACGATAAATCTGTGATTGGCCCAGAACATTTATTTCCGTTTTGAGGAAATGCGAAAATCAGTTTGATTGTTTAGTACATGAAATGCTCGAGCCTCGCGAGAAGAGAATTATTCTCAACACTCAACCAGATTCCATCCGTTCGAAACTTCGTTAGATTTTTTTTTGTCAAATAGGTGTTAAATTACTGGATCAAAACGTGTCATGGAACAAGGTGTTCAGTACTTGAACAGCGGCAAAAGGCTTTGTACTCACGGGTGATCGATCAAAATAGAGCAAGCGTTTTGTCGCTGTTTAAATACTCAACACCTTGTTCGATGACATGTGTTGATCTAGTGTTTCTTTGTTAAGTAGTGAACCTTTTTTTTTAAATGTTCTGCCTTCTTTACCAAAACAGCCACTGGTTTCCAGGGGGTGGATTCAGACTTGTTCAAATGAAGCACTCGCACTAGCCAAAACTTTTAGGCAACAAATCGACAAATCGCGCCTCTCTGGAAGGCCTATACTATATTGATTTTGATTTACGTATGTATATAATTATATCTGCTCACTTTTTCTATATTCCTTTTTGTTTACGTTTATCCTACGTTTATTTTCGATTTTGGCATGCTTTCAGTAAATTAACAATTTGAGGCACAAGTACACATGTTATCTTTCTTTACTCCATCTATATTAATTGTTTGGGACAAAGCCAAATTCATAATGTGTCGGATCATATTGATGTTTATATTATTCAAGTTGGTCTGAATTTGCATCATGAAAGTTGCGTTAGAGGTCTTTTATGGATTCTATTTTGAAACATTTTTCCATATGGGCATTTTCCCACTTTATTGCACCAGTCATGTTTTTGGCTGCATCATCCCCTGCACGTTTCTGCTCCTATTGGTTGGACAGCGTATGTTGCACAATTGATGGTATTTTTCAATCTTTCGTGTTTTCGCTTTAAAGGCTGCTGCAGATGCTGTGATACTTGATTTGGCAATATGTGATATCGCAAAAGTATACACACAGGTAAGATGCCACGCCATGCAGCGTCCTATTTTCCATGAAATTTGGGAAAGACCATTAGGCCGTTTCCTATTTTATCTAGATAAACCAGTAGACTCAGGTAATGATTGTATGTGAATAGAATAGAATAGAATAGAAATAGTTTATTTAAAGACATTTGATTGATTTTGCTTTTTGTTCTATTTGATTACATGTATGTGTTATATAAGGCATTATTGTTAAGCAGTCGTTTCTTGATGTCTGGCGGCGTCATCGTCGTCTAATAATTAGTTTGATTGAGAATATAGTGTATTTTTAACTTCTTGTTTATATTTAATTATATTGTATGAATCGTATCTGTAATATTTATTTAGTGATTGTGTACCTCGAAAGCTGAATGATCGTTTACCACGGTCAGTATGGACGCGCGGAAAAATGTACATGTTTTTTCTTGTAGTATATTTGTGATTACTTTTATTAAATAAAGTCTATAATTCTGAACTATATATTCCTGATTTAGATTGATGGGCCGTACATGTAATGCGTAGGTGTGACATGTGACTGATAGAGAGCCATCCGAGTCGTTCAATTCCGTCTTCCATTCTATCAAACTTTCGCTTTCCACATATCAATTTTGCCGCCCAATTTTGTATCCCTATCTGGACCCTTCTAAGCTGTGTTTTGTTGCATGGGGCCCAGACTTCGATAGCGTAGAGATATGGATTTTAAATTTTTGATTCTATGAGTGTTTCAAATAACCCAGCCGGAATATAAGGGCGAATCTTTGATATTGCAGATAATCTGTAGGAAGCAGTTCTTAAGATTTTATCGACGTGCTTCTTGAAATTCATTTCATTATCAAAGAATGTGATCATTTCATCATCTCATTTCATTATGTGAATGTGATCTGATGTTAATGCTCGATGAATAATTCTGTTAATTTCTGAATGTCTAACCCATTTGTCTGCTGAAGATATGCACGAAAGGACATGCCTGCCAAACACATCAACGGGTGAATTACAAGACGATTAGAATTCTTCTTTATTAAATGGAAAGAAGTGAAAATCTTACTTTCTGCAGAAAAGCATTATTCTTCATTGTAATGATTAGCGATAGAAATAGCATAGAGGTTTGCAAATGTGTCGAAATAATATTATTCCATCTTCAGGCAGGTCAGAAATAGAATTGTAAAATTTTTTACATGTTATTGATATTGGATAGCTAATGATGGTTTAATAGTAGGAATTTATTAATCAAAGTTTTCCAAGCGATTCATTTTCGTTTGGTTTTTTGAATGAAATTATGCTATTCAATTACTTTGTGTCAAGTGGAAAGCTAGAAAAACTGTAATTCTCACTTTGTTAGCTGGCATAACTTTCATGATAATATAATATCAGTAACTGCTAATGCAAATTGTACAAACTGACACTGGTACTTTTATTACAGATGAACACGAGAAATCAACTATTTTAAATAACTACTTCACATCAGTTTTTACTTGTGACAATGGTAATCAACCTGAATTCAAACAGTGAGTAGGTACAGATACTTTTATTAGTTCTATTCCGTTTTCGTATTTAGAAATTGTCAAGTCACTACATAAATTACCATCGAAAACTTCACGAACGCCTGATAATTACCCAGCTTTATTTTTCAAATCAGTTGCAGAAGAAATTGCGATACAATTATGTTTTTTATTTGAACTTTCCATGAAAACTGACAAGCTACCGTCGTCATGGAAACAAGCAATTGTTTGCCCCATATTTAAAAAAGGCAGCTCATCTTGCAAATCTAACTACAGACCTATATCTCTTACATCGATTGCCTGTAAAGTAATGGAGTCAATAATTTCTAAACATATTCTATCTTATCTAAGAAAAAACAATCTTATAACACGTCATCAATTTGGATTTTTATCCCGTCGCTCCACATGCACCCAACTATTGGAAACATTAGACGAATGGACTATTGCTGTAAATAATCGTGTCCGCCTTGATGCAATCTACGTTGACTTCAGTAAATCCTTCGACACCGTGTCCCACGAGAAACTTTTACATAAATTAAGAGGTTACGGTATTTCCTTTGAATTACTAAATTGGATCGAAGCCTTCCTTTCCAATCGAACACAGAAAGTATCTACCAATGGCGCTCTATCTTCGCCCTTGGATGTCACTAGTTGAGTTCCGCGAGGATCAGTACTCGGTTCCTTACTTTTTTTACTTTATATCAACGATAGTGTTGATTGTCTCGAAGATCATTGCCATCTCAAACTTTTTGCTGATGATGTTAAGTTTTATTCATCGAGGTCAGATACTTCCTCTCCTCGAGCACTTATAAAAACGCTTCGAAAATTCCCAGAATGGGCAGAAATCTGGCAGCTGCGTATCGCCATTGACAAATGCAGCTCATTATCTGTTTGTAACAAAATATCTATTCCATCAAATGTATATTATTTAGATAGATTTCCATTGCATGAAGTCAATGAAGGGAGAGATATTGGTATTTTTATTACATCGGACCTTAAATCTTCTCACCATTGCTGTAAATTAGTTGCAAAAGCTTCGTCACGTACCTATTTATTATTTAAATGTTTTACATCAAACAATGCCCAGCTTCTTCTAAGGGCTTACAAGGTATATATTCGTCCTATTGTTGAAGCAAATACACCTGTCTGGAGCCCATTTTTAATTAAAGACATTTTTCTATTGAAAAGATTCAACGCAAGTTTACGCGAATTTTATGTAAAAGAGCAAATATTATATATTCGTCAGACGAAGATCGCCTTAAAAAGCTCAAACTTGAATCTTTAGAAACTCGACGAGTAAAATTCGATTTGATCATGTTATTCAAAGTTTTAAATAACTTAGTTGACCTAATGCCATGTAATCTAATTAAATATTCACCTGTGGTACATGATACCCGCGGCCATTCTAGAAAGCTTTGCTCTAGATTTATCTCGAAGACTAACATCGTACAAAATTCATTTTTCAATCGCGTTATTTCCTGGTGGAACTCTCTAACTGAAGATATTGTTCTGAGCAAAACGTTACATTCAAACTAAAATTAGAAAAAATAGATCAAACTAACTTTACAAAATAATATTAATAATGATTTCAATTCCATAAGAATGAAACAAAAAATATATATATATATATAATAATAATTCTCACTTCTCAATTTATGCCAATATTGAACTGTATTTAATTAACCAATTAAATTATTGAAAATTATTATAACTCTTTAGCGTTAAATTATAGTAAAAACATTTTATTTGTATTTAAAGGCTGTTTGTAAGTGGGGCTACTGCCCTCCTTTATCTGCCGGTCAATTATACTGACAAAATATATCATATCATATCATAAATTGAAAACCAACACGTTCAAAAACAGCATAAAATGAAAAATGGCATTAAAATATAATTTTAATTGGTTTCGAAAACAACATCTACTCTAAAAAGTGTCAAACTCTCAAGTAGGAATAAATATTTAATCCCCTTGAATCCACTAAAAAATAACATTTCGAGTTGTTTTGAATAGAAATTGAATAAAAGACATCTACTTCTATTGTGAAATGCTGTTTTGTTTTCAATCAAATCACCGCATAATGTAAATTTTATTTTAGCGCTGAACAACTATGCAAGCGTTTTTATATTTATATCATGTTATTTCATATTCTATGCTCCTTGTTTGTGTCTTTTTAGAATGATCTCACCTGTTTGTTAACACTTTGAATCACTGTGACCGTCAACGGCACTTCTATTGTAACATTTACAAAACATTATACCTGTTCCTTTACTACAACTTTCCTTCCACTCCAATTCAGGTCATAGTTAATAATTACATAAAACTTAACAATTCTAGTCCTTATTTTTACAATGTTAATAATCAAATGTTAATGTCAATTCAAGATCAACTACATGGAAGGATGGATTCAATCAGTAGATATTATCTTAGTATCATTCTTCATCTTGGAGTGATAATATTCTTAACCGTTCCACTTACGCATGAGCAAGATTCAACTGCACTTGACAATGGTTACACATTTGATAATGGTAAGTATTATCGATTTTATGGATTGATAATAGCGTTCAAAAATCTATCAAAAATCAAAATTTCACATATCTTTACGTTTCTTATGCCGTTTTCCAATTGCCTTTCCTGTATTAAACAAATTTCCCGTTTACTAATTAATTTTGTATAATAAAAATGGATGTATTAAAACTTTCCTGTATCAATTCTCCTTTAGTTGGCTAGTATATCTTACTTGGAAGGAGTTCGAAGGATACAATGTAATAATGCTGCAATTATTATTTCCAAGGCATATCTTTGTCTTGATGAATTTGGTCCTATATGCCACGATCTAATAAATCTTTCCTGTCGAATTATTCCAAATAAATCCATTGAATGTTTATATTAAATAATTTGTTAGTTGTCTATTTGAAACGAGTTTAATATTTGAAAATTAAAAATTTAAATGCTTGTCTTTTCTAATCAATTGTACGTCAAAGTTGTGAATTGTGATTTGAAAATTGGTGGTTGAATGAGATTCCTACGTTTGTTTGTTTTTAGAAAAGAGCTACCACACGCTCGCAACTGTTTGTGTTCATGAGACAATCGGGAAGCTAAAGCTTGACAGTAAACATCACTTGCTCGGAGCTCTTGATTTTATAGCGCTTCTCTCACTTCTCCCAAATGTTTTTGTTTGTGTAACACATTATTTATTAATACCATTCAGCATTTGATGCTAGTATTAAATTTTATATATTCATATAAATGCGAAAGCCTGTGTGCAGTGCGAAGTGTGATGTGTGTTGTCGAGTTTTGCACTTTCTTGACAATCAGTATTCGAATCAGATTTTCGAGTAATACATTATTAGAATCGCTTTCTTACAGTAGTCATTCTGATAAATATTGATTATTTTACTTGGCTCTCCATATCGCATAGCGATTGAAAATAGTGTTTTTAAATGGATTAATTTGATGGCCTAACTTTGATAAAAAATTTCATCATCAAACCTCGAATTCCAAGAACAGAACTACTTAATTCAAACATTTTTTATTATATATTTATTTTGTTATTTAAAATACTCCATCAAAGCATGTGAATATTGTTGTGCCCTTTATTACAAGTTTTACTTTCAAAATATAATTGACATCCTTTGCAATAGCAATTCTATAGTTCAAAGTTTTTTTTCTAAGGTTGACCCTTTTTCTTTTATATTTGGCCTATGAAATAGTCAAGAGAATTTATTTCTAACAGTTCTTTGCACAACTCCATGTTTAATTTATGGATATTTTGTGATTGCTTTATAAAATGGAACAAGAACATCAACAAATTTCTAGACAGTAAAAAAACACAATAAAAATCGGATAATGATAGGAAACAACAAGTCGTAAATAATTATCAATACTAATTTGTTCACTAATGTATAGACTGTATTATAAGAAGAGAAATGCTATCTTCGTTCCTTGTTAGTGATTTTCTGATCGTCATTGAAATGTGATTTCTACCTTAGTCTAATTTAGTCATTTGACCAGTGCGTAACATTGATCTTGATTATATATTAATTATACTATATTCTTGATGATTCAATCAATATAGGTACTTGCTTCTATCAAGGAAGTGCAACTGCTATTGATGAAGATTTCGCTGTTCTAACAAATATCAGGCCAAAATGTGCAAGATGCAAATGCCAGCAAAGAATAACTTGTTTCTCAGACCATTACTGGAAGGGTAGTAATGTGCTTTCTACCTTTATGAACTGGACTGATCTCATCACAAATATGACAAAAAGTTAGTATATAATAATTATAATAATACCTTCGGGAGAATCAAAAAAATGCATCAACACGGAATCATATTTTCATTCCTGTGTAAGAAAGTACATACTCACTTAATTACTAATACAAATAATGCTGTAGTAGTTATAGAGTGTAAAATTATTTGAGCTAGGATATATTGCAGACTCAAGTGTTTATCCTATATTCGTAAATAAGCTATCATTTTTGCATTAACGCATGCTTTGTAGCCTCGTGGCGAAAGCCAGCTCCAGAGACCATGGTGAGTAATATTGACCCACTCTGTTGTCTGATACTTTTGTAAATGGTGATAGGCAGTTATATTTATGACAACAAGAATAAGCATAACAGTTTCAATGCCTGGTAGAAGAGATATGGAAAGCAGCGAAATGTTTTTTCTTGTTGGATAAAAACCTATTATTTATAACCTATTTTAAATAACGTGTAAAATGCTGCCTTGTATTTTCTTGTTTTTGTTTTATTATTCTGGCCGTATGTGCTTTTATGGTATAATTTTTCAAATGAACACATTCAATCACAATTTGTTAGCTATATTTCAAAATTTTGTTGCACTAATTTATCATGTTTTGGACTGGCATGTGTTGTTCACTAACTTTGAACTTTGCATATTATCTACATGTTAAAAATTTCTATAATGCCATCACAAGTCGGTAAAGTTCCCAAAATGCTTATGCAGCTACCTCTCTGAATTGCGATGCTCAAATTTGGCATCAGAAAGGCTCGAGAGCGCTTTTCACCAATTGTGATTGGTAGCTTCTTGGCAATGATATCAATAAAAGTCTTTGTTCCCTCGCTGAATGGTCCCAAAGTTTCCAAAGCGGCTGGTTTTTTGATGTAGTTAGCGGATAATCCTGCATATTTTTTAATCTTTTTTTTTCAACTTGCTCTGACTTTGGTATGTTGGATGCAGCCAAGATATCTACACAAGTTACGTCCCCCACAGCGCATTTTCCATTTTTCCATGGGATTTATGTAGCACCATCAGGTCTTTTTCCATCGTCCTTACTTAAGCCGGGTGGTTCCAGTATAGAAGGTACGCCTGCTGATAATAATGCTCTGCAGATGATGTTATTCAGTTCCGCGTGGCGTGACCAACGGCCCGCAGATGTTTTGCAGGCAAGGCCATATGTTCCATTAACTGAAACGTTTTCTCCGCATCTACAGGTATGCTCTTCGCAGATCTTTGAACCCAGTCGCAGAGCGATAGCTTATCCGAATCTCTGAGTTTGAAAGGAAAAGTCCTAGTGGAGCTGATGGTATAGCTTGGAGCCAAGCTGCAGATTCTTTTGTTGATTGAACAGCTCTCAACCGAGCCATGTCCTTTTGTGACGAGACAGTCTCTTGCAGAGATTTTTGCTTCTGAAGGACTAAAGCAGCATCAAGGTCTTTCTGTTTGAATGGCTGTGGCAGCTCTACCAGTTTTTCTTGTGTAGCATTTTCCCACAATGAAGTGCACTCTTCAAGTTTTGGTACGGTACAGTCCTGAAGGGTTGCAGAAAGGAGAGATTTGACCAAAGATGAAGAGTTTATTACTGATGATATGAAAGCAAGAAGAGCAATGTCTGAAGCTGAGCGTACACCAATACCACCTGCTGATATAGATAAATTAGCTTGTTGCCACTTTTCGTTGTCCAAATTTATATTCAAGATTGACTCAAGACCTTCTTTGCAAGCAGGTTCCCGATTTTGAAGAAGATCGTTCCCAAAGCATGATGAGCATCTAGGGATGTGTAGAAGCCTCGGAGTTGGGAAACAATGTTGGAGGAGGTAGAGTGCGTGGTGGGAGTCCAGGAGAGCAAGTCTGGAGTTCATTCTTCTTAGTTCTTCGGTTTTAAGGTCGAGTATGGTTTCTATGGCCTTTTCTCCTATTGGTCCACCAAGTAGCGTCAACCCATCAATTGGGGTGCGTCAATAGCCATCCAATGAGTCTTCTTTGTGGAGTCCAGCTTTTGAAATAACTTCACACTCAGACTTGTTGAGGAATAGCCCAATTTGAGAACCCATAGATTCTAGGATCTGTAGGTAACATGTAGATAATATGCAAAGTTCGAAGTTGTAAATATATTTTTAGATTTTACATCTTCGTAGTTTTTTTTTTAGAAAATAAAATGTAATAAAAATAAAAATAAATAAATAAATAAAGATAATAAAAAGCCCTATTAGAAGCGGTTTTTCTTCGATTGATTTTTTTAATCAAAATATCATCAAACGAAAAAAAAAATAAACCTGAAAATTTAAGAAGTGTAATAAAACTATTACATTAATACCCACATTAACAACTATAATCAATATAACTGAGACAAGAGTCAAATAAACAACACATTCCACGAACGGTAACTCGAATCTAATTGAAAAGACGGAAGCATCAATATTAATATCAGTTTATTACAGAAGATCATTTAAACTGACTTGATCCTCATCCAAACTAAAAGCTGTCTTGTATCAATAGAATAGATAGTAAAAACATATACGTAGACTTGAATCTTGGACTAGCTTTCTCTCGTCTTACATGTTGAATGTAGGTTGAAATCATTTGCAAAGGTCGCTTCAAAAATGTTAGTACAAGACCGACTCAGTAAAATACTAATTCAGTGTTGAATGAATAACTATTTTCAATGAATATCTTTATTTTCATTCTCAAGTTGAATCGTTGTATTTCTTTACACCTATCTTGCATACCGCAACTAGCGATTTTATTCCAGTTTTTGAAGTTAACGGTAATTCCATAAAGACTTGCCAGTGTGTAAAGGTGCATGTTATGTAGACAGAAAAGACACACTTTTTATTAGTTAGCTTCTGTTGATCATCACTTGAAAACTGACTTTAGATACTCTTCCCTGACCATATTACAAACTTATACCTGTCTCTGTTTACATATACAATAGAATTTACACACTCAAACACGATATAATGTTACACATTCCAATTACAATATCTCATACAATTCCATACAGCTAAATATAAAGGCAACAGAACAATACAATATGAACACATCATACAGCCAATATAACACGTTGGATATAATACAATACAGCTAAATGCCTTAGTACTTAACATTAAAATTAGCCTGCAGCATGATATCCACGATACAAAATACACATATTAAATGACCTCAAATCTAATACTAACTATAAACATCCAGATTTCTCATAACATTACAAATAGCCATAAAGCACAACATACACAATATAAAACATTATTATCCACCTATACAAATACCATATTACTGCATGTCCATCTGATCTCCAATCACATTTACATACTTAACATCATATATAGGCTACCTTAATGTCCTTAATATTTTCTATAGTACGGACAACAGCCTACAGCCAGCTAACTAGGCAACCACAGTTGATATAATCAAAGTTTGAGGATAAATATACCAAAAGTAGACTAATGTGATAACTAAAATAATGTTGTGGATTTGAGTTTTCTGTATGGAAAAAATCATAACTTCAAAACATTGTTTCGTGAATGAATGTCATAAGTCCATTGCGTTGATATTTCTTGCTGACAAATATTTTTAACTAATTCGTTCAAATCAATAGAATTAAAATGTCAAAACAGACCGGGTAACCTTGCGCGCGCACACTTTGAATAGTGCACGTAAAATTCAAACACTCGTTTCCAAACATGGCTTTGCCTCGTCTAGAATGTGTTTGTCGTAAAACATTTTTGAACAATTCTTGAACAAGAGCTTACTTACTAGCGTATACTTTATTTCTAATCTTCGATAATTTTAATAACAAGAATGCAAAAATTCTTGAAGAGCCAGAACATGGTGGTAAAAGGGAAGGAGCTGGTAGAGGGCCACCGATAACTCAAGAGCTTCCACTTATACATCAGAATATCTGTTCACGTGCTGGTGCGATAAACCATAGGCCTAACAAAGTTGTACCTAAATTTCGTGATTAGCAAAGACCGTTACAACAAATTCCTCATTATTATATGGAACTAGGATAAATTGTCTTTGAATGCAAAGTATAAGCGTAAGAGCGTAAGAGATGTAGTCCATCTCCACACACAAACTCCTTGTCCATTTAGCAATTCCAATAGAATTGATTTGATTTACTATCGAGCAACATGCTGATGAGACCGATAACAAAGTATACATTGAAGTAGATCTTTATTCTTATTTTGAGAGTCCAGCAAATAAATATGGAGAAAGACAACTAATAAATGGTTATATTACTCTTGTTAAACGATCGCAAACCATTTCACACAGATACAAAATGACTGAAAAAAGAACACAACATTCTCTTGCACATGCGCACTGCTGCTAAAAACATGCGCGGGTCCAGGCTAAAATACTAAAATGGCATGCGTGTCCCAACTTTTTTAAACAGATGACTCTGCGTATAACGTGGAGGCGCGCTTAATGCATTAGTTTCGCTGTTAGCTCGCTTGGACTATGCGAACTTAATACATTGGCGAGCTCAACTGCGTTATACGGAGCGCGCTAACAGTGAACTTAATTCGAATGAATGAAATAATCGAAATGTATTAGGTTCGGTTCACTCGTATAATCCATGCCTAAACGACACGAAGGCCATCTAGATATCCATCTATTTTAAATACTGCCATGATATCCATCTCAGCCATAAAGTGCCAAATAAATCACGCAGCATCTGTTCACAGTCTGTCTAAAACGGAAAGTTGAAGTCAAATCATAAATCATCCGACATCGTATCATGTGGATTCCAATAATATGCCTATTATCTGATTTTGATTCTTCCGGATATAGAAAGACAACAAAATCCATAATAATAACATGATAGTCAAAAATTTCCAAAGTAAAAATCTAGATTTACGTAGAAAATGTCGAATCGAAAACAACTTTATCAGATTAGGGCATAGATATCTGCAGGAGCACGTGCAATTTGACTGAGCTCTCATTAATTAATTGATGGGGAGAACCCATTCGAACAATAGTGAGATGACGTAATAGCCATTGTGTTTATTGATGGAGAGATCACTCGCGTACAGTTATAGTATGACGTAGTGTTGAAAGTCAATGATGCGAGGTAAAACAATCGAGAAACAATGACGGTGCGGTCTGGAACGCAATACGGAAAGATACATTTCGTTTCGATACGAAAAGCAGAAAACGAAAATCAAAAATCAAGAGACGTAAGAATTTTAATGGAATTTTAAGAATTTTAAAGAATTTTAATTCAGAGAGATATGCGATAACAACCATTGGAAAAGCTTCTTAATTATAGGTTAAGATAAGGCATTTTGTCTAAAGGAGCAACTGAAAGAAGATTTGATACTGTTTTCCTATTTACAAACCTATCAATGCGAGATTCCTTCAAAGAAGAAAGAATGAAGCTCCATTTTCACAACCTTAAACTCAAATCTTAATCAAGTGTTATCTTAATTTTTTATATCATGCTGAAATTAATTAGCTTACATATAATTGAAAATATTTTATATTTTTAAAACTGTTTTGATTTACTGCTTTTGCTACCTCTTTTTATTTTATTTTATATTATTTTTTTTTATTGCTTTGTATAATACCTTAATCATTGTTAAAAATCCAATCAATTCAATTTATAAACAGTTTTAACTTTTAACCAATAATTCTTATTAAAAATGTTATGTAATAAATTGCCTTAAGCACGTAGGGGAGAGCGGGGTGAAATGGAACGGGGGTGAATCGGAATACGCAACTTCTAAAGACTCAAAAATTACAAAATTGCAGCAGAACATTGTTCTTATATAGTCTAAACATTGTGTAAAGTTTCATTTCGATACATAAAGTAAATAAAATATTATAAGCCTTTGAAAATTTGTACGCACGATGCAAGTCATTCGCTTTTCACATCGCGTTTGATTTTATTTTCATTTCTTCACGCATCAGGTGTTATTGCATACCATTGTGTAGAGAATTTCCGTGTTATGACGTAGGCAGTTGTTATTTTCGTCTTTTCCAGCAAACTTTCTAGTAAATAGTGCTTATGTTGCAAGATTCACGATAGGGTTGAATGGAACACGGCGGGAAACATTTCAATCACAGTCTGGCTTCACACTGCTTTGCTTTGTTGTTGCTCCGCCTTTGATTTCACACCAAGAAGAAATCATTCAAATTAATCCATTAAATTTGTTCAATTGCCTCTTTTCATTAGTAAATAGCCTTGTATTATTTCTATGAACCACTGATCTTTTTGTTGTTTTATTTTCAACGTAAAATTAATGAGTTTGTATTGTCTTGTTTTGACTTATTATTTCCCTCGTGAATCAGTGTGAATTATAATGTAAACAAAACATTTGCATGAGCGGTTTCTTTGAATTTGACACCTTCGGAAGGAAAGCGACTTTTTCGAAGGACTTAATGAAATTAAATGTTGTTTTATTCATATTATATTGGTTAAATCTAATTAAAACCCATTTGAATGATTAACTTTACTCATATTCTCTGAATTATAACTGAAATTTGAAAAATTATACTGGTACGGGAAAATGTTATCATGTTTTACGGAGACGCATTTTTTCGAATGGAAAATAATAATCTTATAAATTTATATTTGGAAGTAAGTTTCTTTATCTATCTAATTTATTACTGTTGATATCAATTTTTAAAGGCTCAATAGCTATGATACTCAATTTATTTGAACAAATTCGATGAAATAATGGTAAATTTGTGATCATTCCGTTTCACCCCACATTTTCGCAAAATTGCGGTTTTGAAAAAATGTCATTCTTCCTTTAAACATTGTTTCAACTTTGATTTGACAATATTCAGGTATTTTGCATTATAAACTTCAGACAATTTCCTACAAATCGATATCAAAATTGTGAGTTTTGCGTGAGCCGTTTTGGAGCAATAATTTTTTTAAGAAAATTTGTTCCAATTCACCCCGCTCTCCCCTACTCCAAACAAACAAGCTCTCGTGCTTCAGGAGTCATGCCAAACATATTATATTCATCATGGTAATCAGCTAGCCTGATATTTTGTACAGTAACTGTCATATTTGGCTCAATGCTATCTTTTGTAATTTTGTATCTTCCTTTAATATGTTTGAAATATATTATCTATCTATCTATCTATCTATCTATCTATCTATCTATCTATCTATCTATCTATCTATCTATCTATCTATCTATCTATCTATCTATCTATCTATCTATCTATCTATCTATCTATCTATCTATCTATCTATCTATCTATCTATCTATCTATCTATCTATCTATCTATCTATCTATCTATCTATCTATCTATCTATCTATCTATCTATCTATCTATCTATCTATCTATCTATCTATCTATCTATCTATCTATCTATCTATCTATCTATCTATCTATCTATCTATCTATCTATCTATCTATCTATCTATCTATCTATCTATCTATCTATCTATCTATCTATCTATCTATCTATCTATCTATCTATCTATCTATCTATCTATCTATCTATCTATCTATCTATCTATCTATCTATCTATCTATCTATCTATCTATCTATCTATCTATCTATCTATCTATCTATCTATCTATCTATCTATCTATCTATCTATCTATCTATCTATCTATCTATCTATCTATCTATCTATCTATCTATCTATCTATCTATCTATCTATCTATCTATCTATCTATCTATCTATCTATCTATCTATCTATCTATCTATCTATCTATCTATCTATCTATCTATCTATCTATCTATCTATCTATCTATCTATCTATCTATCTATCTATCTATCTATCTATCTATCTATCTATCTATCTATCTATCTATCTATCTATCTATCTATCTATCTATCTATCTATCTATCTATCTATCTATCTATCTATCTATCTATCTATCTATCTATCTATCTATCTATCTATCTATCTATCTATCTATCTATCTATCTATCTATCTATCTATCTATCTATCTATCTATCTATCTATCTATCTATCTATCTATCTATCTATCTATCTATCTATCTATCTATCTATCTATCTATCTATCTATCTATCTATCTATCTATCTATCTATCTATCTATCTATCTATCTATCTATCTATCTATCTATCTATCTATCTATCTATCTATCTATCTATCTATCTATCTATCTATCTATCTATCTATCTATCTATCTATCTATCTATCTATCTATCTATCTATCTATCTATCTATCTATCTATCTATCTATCTATCTATCTATCTATCTATCTATCTATCTATCTATCTATCTATCTATCTATCTATCTATCTATCTATCTATCTATCTATCTATCTATCTATCTATCTATCTATCTATCTATCTATCTATCTATCTATCTATCTATCTATCTATCTATCTATCTATCTATCTATCTATCTATCTATCTATCTATCTATCTATCTATCTATCTATCTATCTATCTATCTAATCTATCTATCTATCTATCTATCTATCTATCTATCTATCTATCTATCTATCTATCTATCTATCTATCTATCTATCTATCTATCTATCTATCTATCTATCTATCTATCTATCTATCTATCTATCTATCTATCTATCTATCTATCTATCTATCTAGGTCTCTTGCAAGGAAACTTTATTCGTATTCACGATGGTATCAGAATCTTTGATTCTATTCGACAAAACCAGGGTGTTGCACAAGGTGACAGTTTATCTCCAACTTTATTTCTGTTATACATCGCCGATCTAGCTAATAATTTAAAAGCAGTGCATAACCTTAAATATTTATTCTTTGCTGATGATCTGGCAATTTATTCGACCGATCGTAATATACTCCAGCATGGAATCGACTTAGTTTCTACATGGTGCAAGTCCAATGTACTCCAAGTAAATCTAAAGAAAACCAACGTTATGAAATTTCGTAAAGGTGGTCGTTTGGCTAAGGATGATTATTTTACTTACCGTGGTGAAGCTGTAGCATTTTCGAAATCATATACTTATCTTGGTGTTACACTCCAGACCTCTTTGTCATTTACAGAGCATATTTCAAAGAAAAAACAAAAGTTTGCTATAGCTATTGGCTTAATTAAACATTTGAGGCGACTTTCAATCAAATCAGCTATAGAAATATTTGAAATGAATTTATCTCCAATAATTACATATGGTTTTGAGGTTATTGGCCCTTATCTCTCGTTATCAAACTTGTTTGAACTCAACAAGTTAAAAGCTCAGTACTTCAAACGTGTTTTAGGTGTGTCTGCCTATTCGTCAAACACATTGGTTTATTTATTTTCAAATGTATCACCATATACTACTGATTTGAATTTACGATATAATTTAAACTCCAACCTAATTGAAAACGTATTAAGTATTACACAATCTAAGCTAAAATCCAGATTAGAAAGTGATCACCAATATGCTCCAGTCCTAGAGTCAAATGGATGGATGATGTCAAACAAAGTAAACAGGCATTTTATAACCAGACTGTCCATGCATGGGTTTCATCATCTAATTTGCCTGACAAATGGATTTCACAAGCCAACTGATGAATGCATATGTAAAAAATTGTGGCTCATCTGCATCATATCTATACCATATCGTAAAATGTGAAGCTATTAAATCTTACGTTCAATTTGTAAGCAGTATAGAGAGTTAAAAATAATTTATAATAGTTAAAAAGTTAAATAAGATAAATAAATAAATATTACATACATATTCTTCCTTTAAATAACAAACTGCTGGCAACTTACTCATATCAAATTATTAATTGGAAACAGCAAAAAAAAAAAATGCACAATGTACATAACACTAACAAATTTGCTCAGAATAAGAGCGTAAATATATATCATCATCTATCTATCTATCTATCTATCTATCTATCTATCTATCTATCTATCTATCTATCTATCTATCTATCTATCTATCTATCTATCTATCTATCTATCTATCTATCTATCTATCTATCTATCTATCTATCTATCTATCTATCTATCTATCTATCTATCTATCTATCTATCTATCTATCTATCTATCTATCTATCTATCTATCTATCTATCTATCTATCTATCTATCTATCTATCTATCTATCTATCTATCTATCTATCTATCTATCTATCTATCTATCTATCTATCTATCTATCTATCTATCTATCTATCTATCTATCTATCTATCTATCTATCTATCTATCTATCTATCTATCTATCTATCTATCTATCTATCTATCTATCTATCTATCTATCTATCTATCTATCTATCTATCTATCTATCTATCTATCTATCTATCTATCTATCTATCTATCTATCTATCTATCTATCTATCTATCTATCTATCTATCTATCTATCTATCTATCTATCTATCTATCTATCTATCTATCTATCTATCTATCTATCTATCTATCTATCTATCTATCTATCTATCTATCTATCTATCTATCTATCTATCTATCTATCTATCTATCTATCTATCTATCTATCTATCTATCTATCTATCTATCTATCTATCTATCTATCTATCTATCTATCTATCTATCTATCTATCTATCTATCTATCTATCTATCTATCTATCTATCTATCTATCTATCTATCTATCTATCTATCTATCTATCTATCTATCTATCTATCTATCTATCTATCTATCTATCTATCTATCTATCTATCTATCTATCTATCTATCTATCTATCTATCTATCTATCTATCTATCTATCTATCTATCTATCTATCTATCTATCTATCTATCTATCTATCTATCTATCTATCTATCTATCTATCTATCTATCTATCTATCTATCTATCTATCTATCTATCTATCTATCTATCTATCTATCTATCTATCTATCTATCTATCTATCTATCTATCTATCTATCTATCTATCTATCTATCTATCTATCTATCTATCTATCTATCTATCTATCTATCTATCTATCTATCTATCTATCTATCTATCTATCTATCTATCTATCTATCTATCTATCTATCTATCTATCTATCTATCTATCTATCTATCTATCTATCTATCTATCTATCTATCTATCTATCTATCTATCTATCTATCTATCTATCTATCTATCTATCTATCTATCTATCTATCTATCTATCTATCTATCTATCTATCTATCTATCTATCTATCTATCTATCTATCTATCTATCTATCTATCTATCTAGCGGTCAGACATGTTTTGATTTGCTCGTAAAAATTTCTAGAGAAACTATT
>OU744451.1:18930481-18932981 GCA_916610825.1 Haliclystus octoradiatus
TTGATATATCATACATAAAGATATTTTATATCATGAATTTATTATAGATATTCTTGGTTCTGATAATTGGAGACCTCCATGCTAGATTGCACGACAACTTGTCACTATCACGTGCGCATCTTTAACTGCAATCGCTCAATATGCTTTCATAGTGATAATGTATAGAATGTCTGTAGTGAAACATGGGTAACTCACCTATTTTGCAGTTTTCTTCGTCAGAATGATCACGGCAATCATATTTTCCGTCACAAATTTCATGATGATACACCATCTCTTCTTTGTATTTACATAAAGTAAACAATTGGCCATAGCGATCCAATGCTGCAGTTTTGTCTAGAGGAATAAAAAACACAATATCCAGGGCCTTGTGATGGTATAATCCAGTTTCAAATATGCGCATGTGTGATATACAAAGATAGGCACATCACTGTTAATGGGTCCCTGCTTTCAGGATATTTTTATGAATAATCAAAACGTATTTTGTAATAGAGAATTATTAATAGAAAATTTATTTTTGTAAAATTTCATGCTACCATAATCTGATATATTTACCTGGACATTTTGGTACACAGTATCTACTTTGTGGGGATAACTTTTGGCACCAAGGAGGTGATATAAATTTTACACTTGGAATTCTGTTAAATTTTGAATAACATTGATATTCACATCCATTAAGTTCCCATTTCAAGTTGCTTCCATTAACTGGAGGTATATTTCTGCAGTCTGCAGTTTGAGGGTTGGAACATACTAAAACACATAAAGTAAAAGAATTTTATATTGTGGTTGAGTATATAATGATTTCAATTGGTATACACAAAATATTTATAATATAAATATGTTATTAGTTTTGTCCCACTACTATTTCCCTTGAAGTAGACGATGTAACCTCATTACACCAACATTTAGAATAAAATATTCGGATAGCTGATGTTGAATATTGAAGAAAAAATAGTGAGAAGATTTTTTAATTAACATCGTCTCTTATCCGAATGACATTTTTTGTGTCCTATTTCACTTTTCTAATTACTTGATATTTATTATTCCTAATATCAGTCAGATTTCAGTTACTTCTATATATGAAAAAGGAATTATTTGAAACCTCTAAGACAAGTAATATTCAAAGTGAAAGTTATGAATTTGTGCTGTCGTGGACAAAAGCAATTTTAATTGATGATTTGATTGAGGCGGTATTGCTCTTCCGCATGCAATGTACCACCCTGTGTTTTTCTAGAGGAGTGGATCTTTTCGCTATTTAACACCATCGATTGTAACCGGTCTTTTTTATCTCACTGGTGCCACTGCAGATCAACTTTAGCAGATGTAATGGCAGATAGACCTCGACTATGAGGTACAGCGGTACACCACATATAATCTTAATGAAGCTCCCATTTGGCCATTGATTTTGTTTCCAATGTGCATCACCGCTAATGCTAGCTTTGTTTGCCTGTATATCGACAAACTTGATAGAAAACATTAAGGGGATAGAAAAAAAAAAGAATAATGCCCGGTGACCGTTTCACGCGCACTTTAGAAAAATGAACGCTCCTTTTAACCAATCCTTTTGAAACATGTTGGCATCACCTTAAAGGGTCAAACCGGACCGGCAGCCTTTGCATTGAACTTTTTCAAAATGGTGTCTGGCAGCATTTTTATCAACGTCATAGCATTCCTCATAATGTCATTTTAGCCGTAGCAACCTTTTAATTTTGTACGAATATTTCTGGAAAACAGCATGAAAACAGGAGCAAAACAATGCGAATTGAATACGGATAATAAAAACTATGGTAATTATGAACGACCTTGAAACATTAACATCAATACATGCCTCGATGCGAAACAGTCTGAAAATTTTATCAACACATACTCAAACCACACAGAGAAATACAGGAAGGAATGGCAAAACTGATCAATAATAAATTACTATTTCAATAAATTTTTCTGTAGAAATTCATATATATGATGCTTATTCCATCTCGATCGAAGTTCCATAAATATCAAATGTGACTGAAAATAGAAATACAAAAAAAGCTGTTGATTTAGATAGATAGATAGATAGATAGATAGATAGTTAGATAGATAGATAGATAGATAGATAGATAGATAGATAAATAGATAGATAGATAGATAGATAGATAGATAGATAGATAGATAGATAGATAGATAGATAGATAGATAGATAGATAGATAGATAGATAGATAGATAGATAGATAGATAGATAGATAGATAGATAGATAGATAGATAGATAGATAGATAGATAGATAGATAGATAGATAGATAGATAGATAGATAGATAGATAGATAGATAGATAGATAGATAGATAGATAGATAGATAGATAGATAGAGATAGTAGATAGATAGATAGATAGATAGATAGATAGATAGATAGATAGATAGATAGATAGATAGATAGATAGATAGATAGATAGATAGATAGATAGATAGATAGATAGATAGATAGATAGATAGATAGATAGATAGATAGATAGATAGATAGATA
>OU744451.1:21463348-21585848 GCA_916610825.1 Haliclystus octoradiatus
CCCTACACCAAGCTATTGATATTGCATAGCGGCAATAAGATGGACAAATCTACATAAATAAAATGTGAACTTAATTCTACATTCACAGATAATAAATTTTTATCGAAGCACTGATACAATTGCCCTTGAATTGTATTCAACCTACTATATGAAAGATTTCATTTTGAGAGATTTTTAAAAATTTCCTTGCTGTTATATGCATTAATTATCAAATTTAAGGACTGTTGTAAACACGATGAAAATAAATATTTATAGGATTGTTGACATCATTATTTCTCTATTGTCAAGACACAATAATTCATGCAGCATTTCATTCAATTGAATGATCTTCGTAACAATTGAATCGAGTATTGGTTATTCTCAATTGGAGATGAGATGTTTACATCAGTTCAACAATATTCCATCGGAGATATAGCCCACGATTCATTATCATTCGGGTCCACAATAACTATGCATGTTGCCACAAAAAAAATATGTCATTACTGTGTTGGGAATTATATAGAAGGAATCTTACTGTTGGTATGTAGTGAGCCTCGCTTTGAAATACCTGTGAATATAAGATGCAATGTGACTAGATCATATAAGAGTAAATTTTTCTCTAATGTTAGTAACGTGTGAGTGCTGGAAATTATAATTAATAAAGTTTATCGTGTATTAAAAGGGACAAAAGTAGGGGATCCCAATGGGTAACCTCAATATTTTTGTTGACTATAAGGGCTGGACTTTCAAATATTAAAGATTACCTTCTTCAAAATTCTTAAAAAATATTGACGGTATTCTTTTTATAAAGATTTATTAAGGTATGCCTATTCTTTGACATTTTGAAAATTTTGAAAAATTTTAGTTTTTCTTGGTCAAACTTTATTGGCATTTGTTTTTTAAGGTATAACTAGTCCTTCACAAGAACATTTTCGGGTATCATTTTCATGATCTGAAACTTTTTTACGGCCAATCTTCCAAAGTCCTATTTGAACAAAACCCGTCGAAACGCAATGTAAGTTGCCCTCGTGAGGGATCCCTTCACGAGGTGCAATTTTTATGAAAAATAGAGTTTAAATGATATGTACAATATCACAATCTAAGATAGGATTCCATTGTACCGGATAGAAATCGTACTGGATAAGATTGCATGCATTACTCTTGAGAAGACACAAATCGAACCACCTCGCGTTCGATAATTCATTTGCTGCTGATTGGGTGCTTCGTAGCACAAAACAATCTGTATATTGAAAACATGGCTTGAGCATAAGTAGTATTACCCTGCGTCACAGATCAAATTCAGTTTACGTTAGAACAGGGGTTTGTGTAATTTACGCCATTGTTCTGTCGCTATCCAGAGATATCATGATAGGAAGTAATGTTGTATCGCTTTGTTGTTTTGTGTTTGCAGTGCTACTTGAGCTGTAACATCAGATTTTACTTACACATCCATCTCTCATTTCACACGGAAGACGACAAAACATTTGATGATTTCCGTAAATAAGAGTGTATATTACACACACCAAACACTATTGTGAATGATTTACGTTTTTTACGCAAACTACAGGAGTATATGATTCGATCAATCACATTGCAACTCTCTGCGTCAGAGACCTACTGGATCAATCTTTACCCCCACGTTCGTAGCAGCGTGGATGCTCGTCTTGAGAAACACCACGACATACCAGATTACTTTTGTATGCTGCAATTGAAATGCCTATGCAGTACGAAAATCACTACGCTCGAATAGCTATCCAGTATACTGAAATCCCAACCTATAGCGTCTCAAATCGCCAGAGAATGTTTTACTGTTTTTGTTGTTACTGTGAGACGAGAGGAGATTCGAAAAATACAAATTGGGTAATACGTAATTGCATGTAGTCGAGTTTGGTTTCTGCTCAAAATGTCACTATATTTTCAACCAAGCCTGCTCGTTCTATTCCACTTGGTCTCAAAAGGTGATAAAAAGATTCATCGGAAGGCAGGTACATTAGGATAGCATCTTCTTTCCAGTATATGGGTTTATAAATTACCTACCAATGGTATATACAAAATACAAATACCTAATGCATGCATGCATATTAGCATGTCGACAAGACCATTTACTATTCAGAAAAAATCGACTTTCGATAAATCTGATCACACACTGCTGTTTGCACCATCGATAGTGACAAGAAAGTGTAACAATGTTGAGCCAAAATTGTCCAGCTCATTGTGCTGCAGAAATATTGGTCTCCAAAAATATATATTATCAACTGAGCGAGAAAACTGATTTATAGAAAAAAACAGACACAACGTTCCATTATGGATCACGTCAAATTTTGAAATAACATCATCTGACGATCTATGCTTACTCAAACCAAATGACACTCATAAGTAACAAATTCAACAGTAAACTGAGGGGTTTATCATTTAAATAGACTTGGAAATATATTGAATCCTATCAAAAGTAGCCTATCAAATTCAGTTGCCACTCCTATGAAAGATCTTTGTATGATATTTCTTCCTAATTGAACATTCTGTGCGTACGGAATCGTCCACCATCGAGCCATCAAATTTTTGTCAACTGGAACGTTCCATCCAGTCTTTTATGTAGATGGTAGATGAGTGGGTGAGACGAAAGAGAGATTTATACGTTGTTATTTGATTCTTGCTGTCACCAATCAAATTAAGTGGAATGTGGACAGGAATCGGGAGAAAGACAGAGAATTCAAGAAAATGAAGTTCTCCCGAAAATTAACAAAACTTTTCAGTTTTCTACCGTCTTAAAAGTTTCTGAAGAGGAAAAACGCCTAAATTAATATTTTCCGATTGGTCATTCAAATATTCAATGAAATTCTTCCTTGTGAATTACTCCCGGAATTCGGTCTGACTCATTGACAACTGTTCAAGAGATTTCCACCAATTTGAAATTTTATGTGAAAGATAACTGTATATCACTAAAAGGAACTAAATTGGACAAAAAATACGATATAATAACATCAATATTGCATTTTATTGGATTAAGAATCTCATTTCGCTACAACGTTTGGCCATTTCTTACTTTTAAAACAAGGTTTTAACAAACAAATTAGAAATATTTTTCCTAATGATAATCATGCATAATATAAAGTGGAATTAGATGGTTATTCGGAGTGATAAAATTAATCAGTATATTAGAATAATTAGTAAGTTTACAAAGTTTCCTCAGTTCTGTTCCGGGTTCTGTTAGTTCTTGACTGTATAAAATGTTAATTTTATTATCAGCTGCCATAGCTGCCATATGATTAATCAATTAATTACTTTTTCCCAATAATAAATTAAATAGTTAATCAGATAGTGGCATTTTATTTCTCTTACTTGAATCAAAAGCTGTGTTTCTTCTCTGCCGTAGCCTTTTAAGCTTGTGTTTCTTGTAAATAATCCCTGGTGGAAAAAATTCATTGCTGTTGACGCGATGATACAAAAATTTGCGAGGACATAAAATTAAACTTTATTAATACAATAGTTGTTGTTTAACATGTCATGCCACGAAAATATAGGCATGCTATATTTACATTGGGAATTTACATATAGTGTAGGGTGGGGTTACACATATTCAGGGAATATTCTTGGAGGCTATAATTGAAATGCAATAAATACATATCGAACATATTATGGAAGGCTGTTTTAGAAAGATCAGGATGTTTCGTCCATAATAGGAATGAAGTTGAGGATAGCTAGTGAATATATTTGCAGTTGAGATGATATAAAATTTTGTCAATTTGACGAACATATTTATCTATTTAATTAATATTAAACAAATTTGAAAGAAATGGAGTTTGAAACAAAATATGAATTAAAGAGCAATGAAAAGTGATCGACATACAATTCTACCTACTTCACAATGAGACAGTGTTTATTGCGTCTATTTTCGCGCATTATAAATGATTATGCACAGCTCAATACGAGGCTGTGCATTTGTAAAAGTGAAAGATACAATGCAGCTATTCGTGAAGCATTTTTGTTTCTCCTCAAAAATTCCTCACATATGACGGAAGATGATTTTGTGTAATGAAACGAGGCCAATAGATGTCTTGGTATTTACTTGGTTGGTAGAAACTTCTAATTTAGTTTCCAGCCAACGAAAGGAGCTACAATTTGTTTTGATTTAAGTTGACCTTTTTCCAAAGCAAGCAGTAACTGAAATTTAGTACTTTGTAAATATCGCAGGCTCTATCCCAGATAAAGTAAAGTAAGTAATGTAAATGGTGTCGCCCTACCGAAGGAACCCATACCACTCATCTATTTATAGAGGAATGGCTCTTTTCGCTAAGAGCAATGACTTTAAACGCTCATTGTTGATCTCAGTCGCGACACTGCAGATTAATTTCAACAGATTTCATGGCAGATACGTCTCTATTATCAATGCGCAACGATGCGCCGCAGCTACTCACAATGCAATTCTCTCTGGATCATTCCATCCGCCATCCTCAGATGGTACTCATTTGATATTTTAGATAAAGTCAAGGTTGAGTTTACCTTCGGGGATTTAAACCACAGTCGATCAGATATGATCCGGTCTGAAGTTTGGTTGCTCTGCCATCTGAGCTAATAATTTTAAACACTCTTGGCATGCTATGGTTTAGTAACGATTTTTTATTTACATATGTATGTAGTATGGCAATAATATCTTACCCTTTCCATCGTTTAATTGATTCATTTTAGGATATCCTCCTGATATTACCGATCTTAATCTTGCAGTTACATTGGATTTGACACCAAGATAATCACAAAGTTTACGATTAAACTTCCCCTTCATAACATTCCTTAGGAATTGACCTTTGATATTTCCAGCAGGACGATATCGAGCAACAGCGTAAGTGCACGTTTTCCCATTTTTAATTACTTTAGCAGTTCCAAAACCAAACAAACGGCTTTTTCTCCAAATCACCTGTGTAAAATGACCGAGGTATGTACTGAATTTTCCTAATGCGAAGCTGTACCCTGGATTACATACTTCACTGTACCTGAAGAAAATGAAGAAATATATTCTAATTTTACGCGGAAATAGTTATTGTGAACTTGACAACAACAGTTGACAACAGGTTAGTACAGGATTTTTGTAAATAGTGTTCATTGTTGTCAAGCGTTAGCTAGTTATCGTCATTAACTAGTTATTATAAATGTTAATTAGTCATCTAATGACAACCGATGAAACAAAAAAAATTGACAAACGATCACATTTCAGGTTAACCCATGGCATTTCAGCTTAACTATTAAAGCAATATGGAATTTCCATTTCAGACTAAAATCCTTAAGATAGATATGCAGGTATTGAACTCACCAATCAGTTGTAACTGCTTCTGCTGTTGTAATTGAGTTATCATCTCCACATCCAAAAGCAATGTTTTCCCCATCACCATTTAATTCTCTGGCATGGGATAGATTACCAGTCTTTACCAATTCCTCAGCATATTTCTTTGCTTCTTTACTCATGTCCGAATCTAATTTCAGTTTAGGCGAATCATGGATTTCACGGAATGCATTATGAGTCTTCAGTGCAGCTTGAGAAGCAGCTTTAAAAACGGAACAAAATGCAGTCAATCAATTATTGATTAGATATGTTTTTATCTATTGGAAATTTCTAATTTAAGCAAACTTAATAATCACTTGAAAAAAACTCGAGTCACGATTGGTGGATTTGTACCACGTGTTTAGCAGTTATATCAAGACAACCCACGAGATTCCATGGCAACCACTAAAAGCGTGCAGGTATAGGTCTATACCTGCACGCTTTTATGTGCTTTGAAAATGGCGACAAGCTTCGACAGATGGAATATTTTTTCAAAATCAAATTAAATGTATACTCCGTAATTAAACAACTTGGGACTTGCTATATTCAAATGTAACTCTTATTTTATTTTAATATTGCACATATGTTTGAAAAACAATTATGTTGAAATCTTTGCGTCATATTTTGAAATGATATTCGTAAGAATTTCATTCCAATTGTATTTAATGAAAAATCAATGACCCATTAAATTAGAAAACAAATCATTGTTGTAGTGAAATTGATGAGAGATAATTGATATTCCAGACAAAGGTTATGTTACATGATTATTAAAATGATTACATCACTCTTTGTTCGTGGGCCATCGATATTTAGACCCACTCGTTCTCTAACAACAAACTCGTGGGTCTAAATTCCGATAACCCACTCACAAGAGTGATGTAATCCCTCATTAGTATCTGTGTGATATTTGTTGTATAATGTGGGATTAGGGTTTAATTCTTTATTATTTCACTGCATGATTTCCAAAATTGCTATTTGCTATCAATCTCTATAAATAACCCTTGCACAATTTTATGTGATGGAGTTTCAAATATGCAAGTTTTGCAATAGTTTAGACGTTCATTGAAAAAGTAGCCAATAAAATGGAGAGTGAACGATGATTACCATGCGATTATTGGAGATAGTCTAGATTATCCATTATGCATATTCTAATCGTATTAGAACTATAACATTATTATATCAATCTTCATATATCCAATAAGAATATTCACTGCTAAGATCCCTTTACTCAATGTCCCTTACTCGGAGATTCACACGTTTAGAAATTGCTTGGAGACCCTTAGTTGCGGAGAAGGCTGCTGCCTCATCTTTGTTTACTATTAAACATTGTAATCTATTTTACCTACTAAATCACCGCCTTCAAAAACATGCGTGTATCCAAGTTTAACTCAATACAATTAATCAATTATCTACGTTTCAGAAAGAATTGTTTATAATGTGGGGGCAACACTCAACAATTATATCGGATCTGAAAGCTAGCGTCATCACTACGACTACTAACAACATCAATACGAAAAGCTGAATTAAAATTTCTTGTTACTGTACTTACAATCTTTTGTTGAATCAGAAGTATCATATGACGGCATTTCCAAGACATGTGAAATTGGTCTCCTGATATCATCACATAATGAACGTCTAAATGAACCACGTTTCACATTATCATGGAATTCAGTAGCGTCATTGCCTTTTTTACGGTATCTTGCAACGATATAGGTACAATGCTGACCGTTTCTACTAAAACTTGCTTTACCAATACCCAATTGAGTTGATGATTTCCAAATAAGTTGAGTAAAGTCTTGTACATTGTGACCTTTTCCAGTTGTGAAATCATATCCATTATCACAAACTTGACCATACCTGTATTATCATATAAAAATTAGAAGAATATATTGAATTATTTTTTCAAATGTCAACTAAATTTTGAATTTTGCAAGATAATAGTTTGAACAGTCGAACCTGTAATCACTATTACCTATTATATAGCGGTAATAAATCTAATGGCCACTATAACTCATGTATTTCTGTTAAATATCAATCTCTATATATGAAAGCCACCTGCATATAATGTTCAGTTTATCTACCTCTCATAGCTAGCTGTTATATGGACTATAAAGGTTTCTCTGTAATAGAAATTGTATATAAAAGACTCACATGTTTCAGGGCTTAAAAAGCCCCCAGACAGATATTAGTTCAACAATCCAAAGAGGTATATTTATTATTGATCTTAGGTTCATATATACTATCAACCAATAGGGAATGTAAACAAGAGATTCACCCAAATTTAATGATCTATTTTGTACTGTGAATAATTTGTTATAGCTTGAGAAAAAACAGGAATGCATTTTGCCACGAGCTCTTATACAGGTATCTCAAATGTATGCCGAATA
Source organism: Haliclystus octoradiatus (assembly GCA_916610825.1). NCBI lineage: Eukaryota > Metazoa > Cnidaria > Staurozoa > Stauromedusae > Haliclystidae > Haliclystus > Haliclystus octoradiatus. Next base: position 21,471,029 of record OU744451.1, read on the forward strand.
TAATTCATTATTGTTTTGCAGCTTTCTGCTGCAATTATTTTTGATTATCATCAATCTAGAATTCTGGTTTTGAAAGGCTAAACGATTAAAAGGTTCATTTTCCTACAATCCTATGTTGAGTTCAAATAGTTTCATTTTTTCAACGCATACCATGCTAATATTGCATCAGCTGCTGTCATGTCTTCATCATCCAATTTACATTGCATTGCCAAATTCTCTCCTTCGTTTATAGTTCTGTCATGATTTATTTTACCACTCTCAGCTAGTTTTTGTGCATACGTTGCTGCTTCTTTAGACAATTCTTTATCTAATATCAGCTTTGGAGCGGAATGAATTTCACGATAGATGTTATGAATTTTCAATGCTGCCTCTGGAAACTCTAAAATGAGATGAATTGTATACTTAGTAGCAAATTTGATCGTTCTATTCTACTTCTGGCTGATAGTAAGATCAGGGTATTGGCTCAAGCTCAAATACAAGATAATTGGTATTGATTTGTATCACGGAATATCCAGTTATGTCATTAAAACTGAAGACATTACAAAAGTTAAACTATATGGGATTTTAGTACGATATCGGATATAGCTTCATACTTGCCAGCCTATATTGGAACGTTTGTTGCTAGAACAAACGTTGCTTAAAAATGGTGACGAGCAGCGGTAAATACAGAGACTTTTTTCGGAACAAGGAAATTCAAATTTGGAGATTAAAGATTCAATTTACAAATGTTGAATTCAAGTTTAATATAATCACCAAGTAATGCCCAATTAAATTAGGAATAAAATCATTATGAAACTGCTCAGCGATGTTTCAAACAAATATTGTGTTATCTATCGAACAATTTGAATACTTTGCGACTTTCGGTAATTAAAGAAAGATTACTTGATTCTTACATGACTATTATAATGATTACAAAATACTTATGAGTTGGTCACTCCACTAACTTAGATCCAATGTAACACGTTAAAAATCATTTGAAAACTCAATCAAGGGACTGGAAGCTAAATAGTAGATTGCTCACTTATATGCAGAAGATCTGTGCTAGATTCCTAGTTGGTGAACAACAATATGTTTTCGTATGTAAACTTGATTGAAAAAATTGTTTAATTGTAATTCAAATTTGATGTGTATAATTGTAACTGCTTCGTATCCACACAAAACGAGTTTTAGCAGCTTTAGCTTATGTAATAGTTGTATATAAAAATTTAATTTACGACATAAAAGAGAAATATCACCACACAATCTAGCCTGCGTTACAGACTGCGATTCATAAACGAAAGAATAGGGTCTGTGTGAATTGCTCGGTTGCTCTAGCTGTCCAAGCCTCGTATCAGAATGATATTGATGTCATATAATTATGCAGGATTAAGGTGATTCTTACCAGGATTCTCACATTACTTTGTCTACTTCAGTTGACATGATTGCAATAAGTTCTATTTTAGGCTTCGTAGCTATGACAATTAATTGATCGGACAGAGGTGATGAATTTATTATCTAAGAACAATAGATTTACCACGCATCGATCAGAAACTTCCGCTCTACGTTTTCGTAGAGTGGTTGGACAGAGAACTGTGCAAACCACACAGACCCTATTCTTTTGTGAATGAATCGCGGTCTGTAACGCAGACTACACACAATCCTGATGTAAACACTTTTACTATAGGCTTTATACTTTTTCATTTAATTAGATTACTTACTATACATTGCCTTTACTCTTCTAACATATGTCATACCAATGTGTGGAATTCCAGCTCTGTTATCATTCTCAGGTATTTCACCCCCTGAACGCCGTTTATTACACGTAGAACTATCAAATGAACCTTTTTTAACATTCTGTTTAAAATCACCAGCCATATTTCCAGGCTCCTTATATCTAGCAACAATCCACGTACATAAATTCCCATCTTTCTTTGAAGTGGCTTTACCCATTCCTAATTTGGTGCTGCTCTTCCATACAATTTGTGAAAAATGACCGGTTCCACCGCTAAAAGATCCTTTATCGAAATCGTAACCGGGATCACATACTTCTTTATACCTATATAAACAATAAAATTATGCCTTTAACCACGGAAAATAATGAAACAGTTAATTATTAACAATAATTATTTTTAAATAGTTGGAAGTCTACGTAATTGGTAAAATCTAACACTTATTTATTAAACGAGTTCATAGAAGTGAAAACATGTTGATTTATATTTTGAAAATTTCAATTGACACGAATGGGTGGATTTTGTTGATCCACTGACATGATTTCGGAGGCATATTCGATTTATGGACTTGCCTCTGAGCCAAGCCAAAATTTAAAGGCTCACACATTCACTTATAACTCTATATCAGTAGGTAATCAATGACCGGTTTTCAGAATGCAGCTAGCGTGAATGTATCTATTTTAGGATATACTAGATATACTGTTTATGATCTTACCAAGTTTCAGTAGCTTCACTTGCTTTCATTTCTTTTCCCTCGCTGTCACATTTGTACGCAAGATTTTCACCATCATCTGTGTCCTCAGAATGTTTCAGTTTGCCGATTTTAGCAAGTTCTTTAGCATATTCCTCTGCTTCTTCGTTCATTGATTCATCGACTGACATATCTGTTGCTTCGTGTGACTTTCTGTATGCGTTGTGCGCTTTCAATCCATCTTTGGCAAATCCTGATCGTTTAATAATCGATATATGTTGTAGCAAAGTTAATAGTCACTGGTAGAATTATTCCTCCTGATAGATATCCAATCGAACTTCCGCATAATATATTATGCAGACAAATGAATAATACACAGATAAATGAAGAACAATTTTAACAATTTTAAAAATGAAATAAAGGAAAACCAGCATCTCGTATAGCAAGATAATCAGCCAACTTGCCATACATCTTTTGAAATTGTATCAAACTTGTATCAAAAATATTTACAGTACTATGTCCCACAAAACATTTCGATAAAAAAATAAAATATATCCAAAATCAATGATTTCATTTTATGAATGCAACTATAGAATGGATACTTATATAACAAATACAGATGTTAAAGCCCAAAAAGTTTGAGGATGAGTTGAAAGATGGATGAGGAAGGGAAAGATAACATAGTTTGCAGCTGTAAGGAATACAATTGAGAATTTCACATACCTCCGCTTTCCTCCTTTTCCCCTTCCTTTTCTCCCTTATCTTCTCCTTTTTCTCCCCCTTTTTCTCCTCCCTTTTCTCCCCCCTGTTCTCCGCCTTTTTCTTCTCCCTTTTCTCCTCCATTTTTGTCTTCCTTCAATTCTTCCTTTTTTTCCTTATCCGCTGCTTCAGATATCAATGCAGTTAAATTTCCACAAATTTTTTCTTTATCAAATTCTCCTTTTTGAACATTTTCTTTGAATTCTGATGAATTTTTACCATCTGGCTTGTATCTTGCAACAACAAATGTACAAAACATTCCATTCCGTTCCATTGTTGCCATACCCATCCCTAATTGTTTTGTTGATTTCCAAATGAGTTGAGAAAAACGATCCGTGCTATGTGAGCGATCGGGTTTTTCAAAATCGAATTCTTTGCGACATATTTCTGAATACCTGTAAAGTCAAAGTAATTTTAATTTAAAAATAATGCATTACAGAAAAGCTTGTCGTTAATACTGATATGCTTGCTTAATTAACTTCTGTTAAAAGTTTATGACACAAAAATACGTAGGGAAATAATAGTACGTTCAGTACTCTGACTGCTGTCATAATTTATTGAAGAATCTCAAAATGTTGTACCTCTTACAATACCAACACGTTTGTTGCTGCATATATAATATAAGACAACATTTTCAGCATGTTTACAGTAATGACGTGGTTGTTCCTCCATACATCCATTATCCACGAAGAGGTAAGAGTTCATCCCATAAATGCTAAGAAGGCGTTGATTGCGAATAACAAACATTTGAGTGATCTTTTAAAATTGCAACAAAATGTTGAAGTGAAGCAAGGCAGAGGCAATCCATGGACACGTTTAAGTGGAGTATTCTGTTTGGGTAAACCTGATGCTTTGAATATGTACTATTCTGTCTATTACATTAGTCTAATAAATCTATATCTTAGTTCCATGTATAAATAGTATAAATAACTGACATAGATAATATAACTGACCAAGGGCGGATCCAGCCAAACATCTGAGGGGTGCAAGAATTCTGGGGTAGAGGGGCGAATCCCCGTCCATCTAGGGGGTCCGGGGGCATGCCACCCTGAAAATGTTTGAAATTAAAACCTCTTAGGATGTCTATAGCATCATTTTTGCATATACAAATCGGACTTTCAAGTAGCTACAAAGTATGGTCTATCTCATAGTTATTCCAAATTTACAGCGACAAAAAATGTTGTAACCAAGAAAAACAAGTATATATTCAAGTTAAATATATCAGCATTTGTAAGAAAATGGTAAATACAAATTTAAACAATGTACCCTGGAGAGAGAAGAACATTTGTCTTGTTTAGTATTTCCGGAGTTTGGATAAGGATGCCTCTTGAACCAAAATAAGTTTACACAAATTTTAGATGACCTTATGAGTTTATGAGTTTGCTCTGTGACGATGCAAACTGCAACTCTGAAAATTCACAAACTTCTACAAGCATCGTTCAAATAAAATGACACCTTGAACTCATGTGAAATATTCTCCTTGGAGTATATGTTTTCAAACTGCTTCAGTTTTATCTTGATAAAGATCTCCATCTAAATGTTTTTAACTTCCAACAATGATTATGAATTTAATCCTTCGCTTTGCGCCATTTGTGATAGTAAGTTAACAAAAGTAGGCTAGATGACGATGACTGATTCCAGGGTTTAAAAGTAACAAAAATAGAAAAGAAAGTACAAGCAGGACAGTAAGCAAGACAAGCTTTGTTATTCACGGGTGCCGAAGGGGGCGAACTATGTCAGGAATGTGAAATAGAGCATTATCATTGGTTTATAGCTAAATTCTTTGAAGGCTACGTCATCTGAGGGGAGCGAAATCAAAGCAATCTATTGGATGCTCTACTTCCGCGGTAGCGAAATCAGTGTCGTTGATTGGTCAAATTAAGTTGACGTCCTTCTAGTCTAGTATCCAATCATACGATTATTATAACAATCGTACTGCTACTTCCAATCTGCTATAAAAAATATGACGTTCTCAGAATGAAATTTCAGTTACAAGTAGTTTTCTCAGTTATTGTTTTCGTAAAGAATGAAAGCAAAACAACAGCAGCGGCGATATGAAACAGTTTAAAAATCTGACGGGTGCGCTTGCCCCTGTCGCTCCCCCTGGATCCGCCCCCTGTAACTGACATAGAATTGAAACAAAATTGAGGCAATAGCATTTTCCGTTACTTGGAGCTTCAGACATTTATTTTGCCATCATCACACGGTTTACTCAGTCTCAGCCGTCTGATGATTGCAAAAATAAATGCGTGGAACTGCGAGCAACGGAAAAGGCTTTGCCTCATCTTTGTGTCAATTCCATATTATGCTGTGTTTTAACAAGCATTGAGCATGTGTTTACCTCATATTATATTAAATACCTGACATGAAATTTTATGTTGTTTAACTCACCATTCTTTCGTAGCATCAGCTGCTGTCATTTCTTCTGTACCTCCTGTACACCTATAAGCAAGATTTTCACCAACGCCATCCAGTCCTTTATCATGTCGTAAACGACGTTTTTCAGCTAATATCTTCGCATATTCAGAAGCATCTTTACTTAACGCTTCATCCAATTGTAATTCAGGAGAACCATGGATTTTACGAAATACGTTGTGAGCCTTCAGGCCTCCATTGGCAAAATTTTTACCTTGTGGAAAACATATCGGAATCAACATACAGTTAACCATTCATGAGCAACATAAAAAAACGCATAAAAATCCTAGTCTGCAAACATCTTCTAGCTTCATTAAAAGGAAGTTCCAATTAAAAGATTTTCACAATATTAGGTAATCTATCGTCATTAATAATATGAGCCCGAATATAGGGTCTGTGTAAGAAAAACGTGAGAAACCTCATAACCAGATATCTGAATTATGGATAATCTTCTTTAATAATCACTTGAAAAAAACTTGTATAATGATTGGTGGATTTGTACCACGTATTTAGCAGTTATGTCAAGATGCGTTATATTTTTAAATGGTATTCGTAACAATTCCATTCAAATTGCATTTCATGAAAAATCAATGACCCATTAAATTAGCCAAAACAAATCATTGTTGTAGTGAATTTGATGAGAGATAATTGATGTTCCAGACAAAGGTTATGTTACATGATTATGAAAATGATTACATCACTCTGTGTGTAAGAGTGATGTAATCCCTTATTAACAGCATCCACAAAACGCCAATCATGTAAACGATAGATTAGCATGAAATACGTCCAACCCAATCAAACCTTATGCCGGTGAAAATCGTTGAATGTTTTAAGTTTCAGGTTTCAAGTTGAAAGAATTAACATGTTTCTTCCGTAAATCATATCAAATATTCAACATTAATTTTGTATATTCTACTTTATTTATTACCCAGGGATGTTTCCTATTGCTTACTTGCTGTGATATTTACAGTTTGTTTTTATTTTACAGAGTAGCCACATGGCAAACGTGTTTGGATCGCATCAAGGAAACACGAGCCAGTAAGGCAAGTATTTTTCAGGTTTCGAGTGTCTCCCAAAATCCCAAGTGCTTGGATGAGGCGATCCAAACACGGTTGTCGTGTGGTAACTCTTTTATAAATTGATTCTACTCGATAAATATAATAAATTATCAGCATTATCTTTAATATATCGGAAAATATTGTAGCACTATCAAAACTGATAAATTTGATGTTCTCATAAAAAGCGTCCGACGATTCTATCAGCCAAACAAATTTATTTCCTAACAAAGAGGTCTAATATGAACCAATGGGAACCACTGTATATCCAGTAACAAAAGCATGTGAAAAAAGAGATTGTAGTTTTGGTAACGAAAATTTTGATTTCCGATCGAAAAATAAAGGACAGCATGTCTTTTCCTTGTAAATAAACGAATTATAATATTAATAACCTACATCAAGTATTTCTAGAACAATTATTATATGTAAATGATTTTATTTTTAAGGTTCAATATAACTGTTAACGTTTGAAATGGTACAATTGTTGAACATCGAATCAAAGCCTGCAGCGGAATGAAAATTCATTTCTCGAGCCGTGTGTGAGATGTATTCACAGGCTGTGTTTATAGTAACTGACGTTGAATTTATCTGATCCTCTTCTTTTCTGCTGCCACGTGCACTGCTTTATGTATGCCCAACAAGTGAACCGGCACCACATATACAGGTAGAAATAAGTTGTAAATATATACCTGTATCTGACTCAGGTTTCTTTTCTTCTATTTTAGTTTCGTTGCTCTTTGATCCATCTGGATTATCTTCATTTTTAATAATATCAGTTGAGTTTCCTTCCTTTTCGCAATTGCAATCTGTGCTATTATCCCCACCACCTCCAGTTTTCCCTCCTCCTTCTCCGCTAGCACCTCCAGGCTTTCCATCTCCTTCTCCACCACCACCATCACCCCCGGGTTTATCCCCTCCTTCTCCTCCGCCACCTCTAGCTTTGTTTTCTTCGTTTTCGCCTTCTTTTCCTTTGTCTGGCTCTCCAGTCTTCTCCCCCTTCAGATCTTCTTCGTTGGTTTCCTTTGATAAATCCCCGAGGATGTCATCAATTTTACTGCATTTGTCTTTCGTAAAGGATCCAGCTTCAACGTTCTTTTCAAAGTCTCCTTGCATGTTACCCGGCTCTTTATACCTTCCAACTACATATGTACATGTCATACCATCTTGCTTTCCAGATGCCATACCCATTCCAAGTGATGTACTACCCTTCCATACAATTTGGGTGAAATGACCTGTTCCACCACTAAATCCTTGCTTGTTAAAGTCATATCCAGGTTTGCATACTTCTTCATACCTAATAAAGTAAGCAATGATTGGAGTTAGATAGTTCTCCACAGAAACGGAAATTTTGCTCTATCTCAAGTCATTCGTCTTAATACAATGGTCATTACAAGTGTTGGATGTTATCCAATATGTAATGTATAATAACAAATATAATTTTCAATGATGTGCTTTATACAAAATTCTAAATAAAGTTTAATGACTTATGAAGACAGAAGTTACTTTCTTTCTGTTAAACATTCCACCTTCTCTATATATTAGTGAAAATGAAGCTCTCGAGTTTGGAATATCGAATACAGTTGTCAAACAAATATATTATTATGTGTTCACTCAAACTGATGAAATTTTGCATCGTCGAATGTTAAAATTCTTAAAAAATGTATCCACGTATGAAAAAAGTTGTTATTTATATCATAGATACTTTTAACCAAGAGGTGTGAATTTCGCTATTTTCCACTAGTATACAAATTCTTACCACATCTTTGTAGCTTCCACAGCAGTCATTGGTGGCCCACTTGGTTTACAACCATATGCAAGATTTTCTCCTTGGCCATTACGATCCTTGGAATGCTCCATTCTACCAAGCTCTACTAACTTCTTTGCGTATGCTTCAGCATCACTAACCATACCGGGATCAAGTTTCATAGCTGGAGATTTATGAAGTTCACGAAATTTGTTGTGGGCCTTCAAGCCTAGATCTGCAAAATCTGAAAAAAGATGTAAAAGCATTAGTAAGCACCGTGCATGATTAAATAGCTATCATTCAATATAGTAAGAAAGCATCTTTGCAAAGAATTATTAATAAAATCAAAGTTTCTTACTTCCTCCACTTTCTTTTTCATTGCCAGTTTTCTCTTTTTCTGCTGTCTTTTCTTCTCCATTTTCACCCCCACCGCCACCACCTTCTTTTTCCCCACCATTTTTTTGACCTCCTGGACCTTGCTTTCCTTCTTCTTTTCCATCTTTTCCATTGCTACCTCCTTTGGTTTTCCCTCCTCCAGATTTATCTCCTCCTATTGAACCACCTCCACCTCCACCTCCACCTTCTTCCCCTTCCTTTATTTCATTATCTGCATTTCCTGTCTTTTCACCTTTCAGTTCTTTTTCATTTGTTTCACTCGATAAATCTCCAAGCATTTCATCTATTTTACCACATTTATCTTTCGTGAAAGATCCAGCTTCGACATTATTTTCAAAATCTCCTTGCATATTACCATGTTCCTTGTATCTTCCAACTACATATGTGCATGTCATACCGTTTTTCTTTCCTGTGGCCATTCCCATACCAAGTGATTTACTACCCTTCCATACAACTTGAGTGAAGTGACCTGTTCCACCACTAAATCCTTGTTTATTAAAATCATACCCAGGTTTGCACACTTCTTCATACCTAATCAAAATAGAAATAGATAGTTTATTGATATCCCAAGCTGTGGATGCGACACATTGTAAGTTTCATAATTGTTGCCAAATTATTTATATGCAAAATCCTGCACTCGTGTGTATCTAGTCGTCCATTTTCCCACTATTTTCTTAATCGATTTTCAAGGAAGATATTTGAGCTGCACGTTAATTGAATCATGGTTTCATGTACGGATTTTGATTTCTATTTCGCTTCCGTTTCGCATAACGAAAGAAAATGTACAGCTGTAACTGTATAATAATGTTATGGCTTTAACTGTATAATAATGTTATGGCTTTTATTCTCTGCCTCAAATTTCGCTGGTTATCGAATTCCAAGAAGGCATCAACTTAATTAATTTATTTAGCTCAAACATTGTTCAATATTTGGGTATGAAATTTAAATTCATCCAGCAAGTTTTGTGAATTTAATATGAAAAGTAATTTGACTATAAAATACAGATATTTTTAGATTTAAATCATTAAATAATCTAAGAAAACGTTTGAGCTGATGTTGAATCGAAAGGAGAATTATTTTCTGAGTGCATAGACATTATGGTTCAATGCAAAATATGTTATTCAACCATAATGTTTTGTGTCGTGAATTATCTTTCCACAATTTTTTTGCTGGATGAGTCTGCTCGTGAATTACGGAGCTCTTTGCGAAGGCTGACAGACAATTGAACGTTCGGTGGATATGTATACTATGCTACTATTTGCTAAACTACGTTACCGTAGGTGATATCTTACCACATTTTTGTCGCTTCGACAGCAGTCATTTGTGGTCCGCTTGACTTACAACCATATGCAAGATTTTCTCCTTGTCCATTCCGCTCTTTAGCATGTTCCAAACGGCCCAACTGTACTAATTTCTTTGCATATTCTTCCGCGTCTTTCACCATACCAGGATCAAGCTTCATAGAAGGAGCATTATGAACTTTTCGGAACTTATTGTGTGCCTTCAGACCATCCTCTGCAAAGTCTAGATTCAAAGAATTAAAAATAAAAGTAATCACGTAATGCTATTTTCATGAATGAAGCTGGAGTCATGAGAATAATAAGATAACTTATATAATTAAACATTTTCTGTTTGATCTCAAATTAAACCATAACCTATCAAATATATAAAATCCGTCAATGAAATGGTATGGCCAATATTAAATAGATCAATTTAATTAAATGCTCAATTTTTATATTCCAAACTATATTTCCAGAGCTATCACCTTGTATGAGCTGGAACATGCATAAGTACATTTGAGTCTATGTTGAGTTATTTGTCAATTTGTCAAATGTTTTGTTATTTATCCTGAAACAACGAGAAACTCTTTGATACGCTATAAATAGCTATGAATCTTTGATTTCCCAGTTATAAAACATTGCGTCATTCTGGTATTGCTTCACTTACTTCCTCCTCCTCTTGTATCCAGATTTGACGCTTTTTCAAGATTCTTATTTATTATTGCCACATCTTTCTGAAGGTTAATAGAGCCTCCAATTGATTTGGCTTTTTTAGAATCTTTAGTCTTCAAAATTGATGCCAAGATGGTATCTAACTTTAAGCATATCCCTTGTGGAGTGAATGTACCCTTCATGACATTCTTATCAAAGCTTCCTTGCATATTTCCTGGCTCCTTATATCTACCAACAATCCAGGTACACTCCATTCCATTTTTCTTTGATTTCGCCATTCCCATTCCAAGAAGTGTGCTTCCTTTCCATACAACTTGTGTAAAATGACCTGTTCCGCCTGAAAATCCTTGATTGTTAAAATCATACCCAGGATCACATACTTCCGCATACCTGGGAAATAAGGAGCAGAACATATAATAACTTGAATACATTAATACAGAAGAATACATTATTTTTGGAGATAGACTTCATGTCGCTATGACCGAACGTAATGCTGAAATTTTATACTTCGGTTCACGAGTTTTGGAAATTCTACTACAGTATAAGTATTTTTTTATACCTTTTACAGGGTCAAAATTATTAATAAATGCATTTATCAAACGAGTTAGAAGGAGACATTGAGAATTACCCGACCAAGGGCTCATTGTAAATACCGAAGCAATAGGCTGAGGGAGATAATAGAGCCTCCACGTCTAATAACTCTCAATGCAACGTGAAATAGCGAGTGTGAGAATTGTAATAACATTCATCACATTAATTATGTAAGGAAGCTAGAGTTGAAACATAGAGAAACTTTTTAATCGTAGAGAAAAGTTTGTCTTTCCTATCTGTTTCATTCTTTCCCGACATGTGATAAAGATATAGACTAATCACTGCAATAGATTGGAACACCCTCTGTAGTTCTTCTATTCTTTTCTATTCCTTTCTGTCCTACAAATTCTCTAATTCTACTTGAAGTAACAAAACTTTTATGTATCAGATTCTGCTATTTTGAAATTAGTAGTGAGCGTAAAAAGTTCTAAGCGAATGTCCACGTCAGAAAATCAATGTGATGATTGACGTTGATATGACATAATACACAGCATCGAACGTTGGATATTATCTGCATTCTATTAAGTAAGATCGTAATTGAATTCGAAATCTCGACTAATAATTGTGATTATTGAAATATCTAACATGGTAAGGCCCGAATAACTTAGCCTTTAAGTGTATGATAACATTGATTACTACTTAGCATTGATTATATAATAATTATTATTCTATTAACGACTCTGTAATGTCCTTTCAAGTTCGATTTCCATCGTCTATAACACTCGGATTCTGATCTAAAAGCTTGTTTGAGAAAATAAAAACGAAATTGAAATGATATTCAAAGGCTTACTTAAAGGAGCAAAAATGACCGGCAGGCGCTACGCACTTAGGATCACGTGCATGTTTATTGTTTATAACACCATGTTCATTGTTGACATGAATTTATTACAAATTAGGCTTGCGTATAACAATAGTTTCAAAGCGAGACGGTTGAATTACGCTAAGCATAAATTCAAATTGATCTCGCAGCGGTCGCCGGTCAATTTTGCCCCTTTAAATGTGATTAACGATAAAGGTCAGTATGCTATTCATTTACAGCTACAGTACTTTCACTAATATGCTAAATATTCGAATCTTCTGCTTATGCGATTGACCTCACGCATCGAAAGAGTTGACCTTCAATTGGGTTTCGCTCACAAAATTGTGACGTCACTTAAAATCTACTATAGGTTTTTTAAATTTTATAGCTTAATCAGATTACCTTTGATGTAGAATAAATTTAAAATAGATTTTACCATCATTTATGTTATCCTTATGAAAAAGTAAAAGTTTAGCATTTTGAAAAATCAGTTTTTGCGAATCAAAATGAGAGTGCCAAATTATGAAATGATATGAACCGAGAACCGAAAACCTGATGGAAATCCTCTATTGGTTTTAATTTAATTGTTAAAATAAAGTTTATTTATTAAATTTTAAAACCTATATTATGAATAATTTAAACAAATTTTCTCTTGAAAATGTTAACTCCAGATATTATCCGAAACGACTTTGAGATTAATTGTGATATTAGTAAACTGTTGTCACTGATTTCTACCTTGGAAAAAGTAACAATTATATAAAATATCATATGATACTGTATATATATATATGATAGTGTAAACAAAATGTCAACCTACCAATGTTTAGTTGCTTCAGCCGCTGAAAACTCTTGACCGTTACTAGAACATTTATAGGCAAGGTTTTCTCCTTCTCCATTAAGATCATTAGCATGTTTCAATTGACCCATTGCTGCTATCTTCTTGGCATATGCTTCTGCCTCGTTGTTCATTTCAGGATCAATTTTCATTGGTGGAGAATTATGAATTTGACGGAACTGATTGTGTGCAGCTAAACCAAGTGACGGAAAGTCTAAAAATGTAAACGTAATCACTTTTAAAAATGAAATTGTATATAATATAACATTCAAACTTCTCTCGCAGATAGAATAGCAGAATGATTCAGTTCCATTTTCTCCCATCCTCACAGCAGATTATTCCTTCCATTGTGAGAAAATTCTTAGCAGCCCAGAAATTATAACCCATAAAGAAATTCAAACGCAAAACTGCGTTAAACTGATATTAAATTGAGAAATAATAAGTTAAAAATTATAATTTCCATATTATTAGAAATAGATTTGTAATAACATCAATATCAAACGTGCAAAGCCGCACACTAGAAATTATAATTCAAAATTCAATTAATTATCATCATCTCTGAGCTGAAAACAATCCAAGAAGATTATAAATTAGTAAAGACTTTGAATATACTTTTATTACTTTTGAGATTTTTATTATTATGTAAGTAAGCTTTTGATCATTTTTAGCCAATTCTTCTTTTAACTCTTTAAATATTTCAAATTTAGTTTTTACTTAACCCAAGTTGGATATTTTAATATCAACATTGTAAAGCAATTTTGAGAAAAGCTTACGCTATACATATCGCGGCATTTTGAGCGTTTATTGTTTTAAGATTTTTCGCATCAATTCAAGCAAAATCAGTGTCTTTCAGAAGTTTAACGCCGTTTTATCAAGTAACACGATAACCCATCAGAATTATAACTTACTTTGTTATCACACAACTTTTAAAAGAAAATTGATTGACTTTGATACAACACATACATTTTCCCATTAAACTATGTATCAAACATTTCCGCTTACTTCGTCTAGTGTTTGATCAGATTTTGTTCATGGCAGTAATAAATATTTTGGTTTTGACAAATATACAACTCCTAATGGTCCAGCCCAGCGATAAATGTAAATATATAGTTTGGATGAAGACCTACCGAAAATTTGTTGTTAAAATAATCACACAAATACATTTTCCCAGTACGTTAAACATATGATCGTTTCAATGTTACTAATCCGCCATTTTGTGCAAGCTCAAATACATGAAAGTTTTCAACATTGCGAGCTATTTGCTCTTATATTCTTTGATCATCAAAAATTCATTTTTTCACGATCGAATTGTGATATTTCACAAATATATTCGAGTAGCCTCATCCCGGAGCCTCATTCCATAACGGCCCACAACTTCACCCAGACGCTTCGCTAGCAAAAATTCAGCTAGCAAAAGCTAGCAAAGTGATGCGTTCAAAATCACTGAAGCAGGAAAAATTTACCTGGCCAGTCACAGAGCAGAACTCTCTGATGGGCATAAACTCAATGTTGATTGGCTCTTGTAGTATATGGCAAATCGTAGAGCGGTATTTTATCACGTGGGATTCGATCGTATTACACTTTTTGAGTTTCAGATTTCGATTATTAATGTTATGAATACGGTTTGATTGACTTTATCTTTCGAGCATGTTCTGAGCAAAAATACACAAGCATCATGAATTTGGCTGCAACATCCACAAGCATGTTATCTAAGTTTGTATTCACCACATATTCTCTATTGGTGCTACATGCTTGTGTCTTGGCTAATATTACGGATTTATAATATCAATTTCCTTTTGGAATAAAATAAAATATACATCTGTGCGACTTCTGACGAGACGACAAGGGACAGCAGGCTACTACAATCATATTATCTAAGTTTATATTCATCAGCCCGTAAATTACATCATCTTTATTGATACTGTTCGTGGTTAACATTGTAGATTTTATTTTATTTTATTTTTATTTTGGAATAAAATAAAGTATACAAACGCTGTGTGAATTTGTCCGCGGCAGCCACAAAAGCTTATTATCGAAGACTCCTCAAAATCTCACATCTTGCCTCGATAAACAGTTTATATCTCCCCCTGATATACAGTACTAAATCCTCGTATATACTGCACCTTGTTTAATGTTGTGTGTGTGGAATTAAAGCCTGATTATCCTTCTGTTCTTACCCTTTATTGTTTGAAGATTGAAGCTAAATTAAATTTTTAATTTTCCGTATCAAAGTTGTTTGTTTATTTGCAAAACCTAAAATTTGAAACCTCTTAACAAAAAATATTATTTTCTTTTCTTGAACTATAAGAGCCAATCATTATCGAGTTTATGCCCATTGCAGAGCGTTCTGCTCTGTGATTGGTCAGGTAAATTTATCCTGCCTCATCCTTTGTGAACGCATCATTTTGCTAGCTGAGTTTTATTAGGCCCTCATCTTAGCGTGTGCGTGAAGTTTAGGGCCGTTATGGAATGAGGCTAATATTCCAGTTTTAGCCATATTTTTTAAGCTTCTTATATTTAAAGTCTTCCCTCAAGAGAGACACGCTACAGCATATAGTGTACTATTATTATTATTGATATTATTATCCTTGTTAGTTAGACAGCCACGAGGCAATTTTATAATGCAGTTAAAAGAAATAAAATATAGAACAAAAAAAATAATAAAATACCAACTTCAACTTCCTAATTATCCTTTCTCAGTCCCGAATGCAATAACGCTGCGGAAATGATGATAATTAAATATCCATAAATAATGTCAAATTTATACCTAGATTTCCTACTTGGATTTCGCCTCCAGCTCCTGTGTTTTCATTCCCATCATAACTACCTCCTCCTTGATTTCCCCCACCACTGATTCCTATTCCACCACCTCCGTTAATTCCATTTTGATCTCCAAGTGAGTTGTCCTGATTACTTTGCTTTTCATTTATCAAAGGAGGATTTGAGCTACTGCCTTCTGATAGTTGACCAACGATTGAATCCAATTCATCACATGTTCTTCGCCGATCAAATTTCCCTTTTTCAACATTGTTTGCAAACCTTCCCATCATATTTCCTGGCTTCTTATACCTTGCAACAACGTAGGTGCATTTCATTCCGTCCTGATTCACCTCAGACATACCTATACCAAGAAGAGTGCTTTCTTTCCACACCAATTGGGTAAAATGACCTGCTCCATTAGCAAATTTGTTTGACTCAAACTGATAACCTGGTTGACATACTTCGTTATACCTGAGGGTTGAACAGAAGAAAAAACATAACATTTTTGTAACGTAAGTAGTTTCGGGGAAATAAGAAAACGTTTCAGGCTGAAAATAACATAGTAAAGTGGAAGTTATATCATAGCAAAGAATAAAGCATTCGGTTTAGCACAAACCGGTAAACTAGCAGCTTTTCACTGGTTTGTCTCACTAGTGTATTTGGAGCTTGAGTGAGTTTAATAGCTGGATGCCCTTCATGCATAAACCAATCAATAGAGATGCATAGTTGAATGTTTATTCCCAAACCACAGCTTGTGTAGCGAATTTCAGTCGAAGTCATAGCTGCGAAGTAGGGACAATCTTCTATTAAAAAGGAAGATAACAAATACCGAAAAATAGCCGATTCGCATGACGCTGCCATGATTTCTAATAAAGTACTCTACAGATAGGTTTTGTTTCCAAACTTTTTGCAAACTGTCACATGACTTTAACAACTCTATATCGCTTTTGCCAGGGATTAAACCGGAGGTCCTGTGGCCCGAAGTCCAACGCCTAACAACTAGACTAAGGCCTCGCTAAGTAAACATTCATCTTGGAGATGCTATTTAAATGTATTGTAAACTCCAGTGCTTCCGCAAAATGCGTCTCTTCTCGTCCACAGAAAAGTTGTTTGATGTAACAATGAAATCATTCAACGTAGAAGAAAAGTTTTCATGAATTGTATACGTGATACAAATATATTTGATCGATCATCCTTTGTAAATCAATACTTTATAGTAACTGTAGAATCTTATCCACAATAGTTTCTGTTGTCATATTAACATCCATTGTTACATGTTAATTGTCTGCAACATCATTGAATGTTGTATGCTTTTACTAGTTAAATTACTATAGTGTGCTCAAATCAAATCACGTGCTGCCTTAATTTAGCACCGTAGTCACTCATTATGTTTTAATTGGTCAATTTGTATCCATTGTCACCATGCCACGTGTCATACCACTTTACACTTCCTACACATTGTTGGTCTTGGTGAAAGACTGGTTGGTTATAGGATATAAATATCTTATATAGTTACAATCATTAGTTTTTCTCTGACCTTTTTCGCCTTGCACGTTTTTTTCTTGTCTCGGGCGGCAGTCCTATACAGTTCTTAAATTGATTGGTTAGCAAATAACTGTAAATTCTACAGTAACATTTATATCTATTACAACATGTAGGTATATAATAGGTGTCATTTCATTTATGGAACTCTTCAAGTAACATTATATGTTATTTTATGAAATTGAAAATGATAATTTAAGAAAACATATCAAGGACTGTTTTTTTATGGAAAACTACGAAAGTGAATTGATAATAATTATGATCACATCTAGGATAGTGGGAAGTAAATATATAAGGCTTAAGTGATTACTGATATTGCTATAATCTTACAGCAACCACTAGAGTAGAATCCACAAAGGACTTACCACATCTTCGATACCTCAAATCCATTCATTTGTGGCCCTGTGGATTTACATTCGTAGGCTAAATTCTCTCCTTGATCTTTACTAACAATATCTGTAGAATGTTCTAACTTTCCCATCTGACCTAGCTTTTGAGCATATATCTCAGCATCTTTTACCATGTTTGCATCCAATTGCATGGCTGGCGAGTTATGTATCTGTCGAAATCTGTTATGCGCTTTCAATGCCTGATCAGCAAAACCTTGATAAACATAGCAAAGAAAAATTAATACATGCGTAAAAAATATCAATCGTAATTTTGCATCCTGTAGTCTCAAAAGACAGGTTACTGAGACTTTTTGCGATGAAAAGCTATTGAATTTTTTTAAACTATAGTTTATATACGTACGTAGTTATATTATCTCAGAAGTATATATTATTAAATATATTCACTCAACAGTTTTATCAAAAGTAAAATAGATGCACCCTAGATATTTTATAGAAATCGCAATAAATATTCTTAGTAAATTTGTAATTACAAAACTTACAGATCAATATATGCATGAAACTAAGATTGATTTAACTCGAAAAGTTGAAATTCGAACACGCGTGAATATCAGTCCATATATCTCCCCGCGTTTATATGGAAGCTTGGAAACCGAGCATTCCCTTCAATCCGCATAGTATCGATTCTCAGGACTTTCAAATGTTTGGTTAGGAAATCTGTGTCTCTGGGTTTTCTGTCGCCTGTATAGAAATTAGAAAAGTGGAACTATATGAGCTCACTTCTCATTGACGGTGTTACAGCCTCTGCATGTCGGCAAAACGTCATCCATGTTTTAGGTTGAAAACGCTGAATATGTTTTCGATGAATATGTTTTGCAATGCATTAATGCATTAAAATGCATGCATTTGAAAAGTATGTGTCTTCAAAATATGTGCTTAATTCGCGGTAATCAAATTGACTAATGGATAAAGCGTTTTAACTTTAAATAAAACAAAAGTAAATCAGGAATTCCAAATTGACTAATCACAAAAGTCATTATCTAGCAAAATTGGTGATGAATGAAGTTACGACATTTGATTAAGAAAATAATAGAGTACCCTTGTTTCGTGTAAACGGACTACATAGGTCTATTTGTACTTTCTAAAACCTGATAATTTTATCAATTCTGAAATGATTCGAAGGATATCTGACTCATTATGAAGGTAGCGTGTAATGATCAAGAATATTATTACAGAAATATGTATTTTGTCAATATTTTCATTTCATACCAATCGGTCCATTTTGTTCAGTTGACCCAGAAGCTATTCCCCCACCACCACCAATTTGTCCACCAATTGCAGGGGTCGCTCCTCCACCGCCTTGAGTATTATTAGTGTCTGAATTTCCTCCTTTTCCACCATTTCCGTAGCCTCCGCTTTCGCCATTTTGATTTTCTGCGTCTCCAGTTGTCTCCTGTTTAAGATCTTTGTCATTAGTTTCACTTGACAGACTTCCGAGTATTTCATCTATATTGTTACATTTATCTTTCGTGAAAGATCCAGCTTCGACATTATTTTCAAAATCTCCTTGCATGTTATCAGCTTCTTTGTATCTTCCAACTACATATGTACATGTCATACCGTTCTTTTCTCCTGTGGCCATTCCCATACCAAGTAATGTACTTCCCTTCCATACAACTTGGGTGAAATGACCTGTTCCACCACTAAATCCTTGCTTATTAAAATCATAACCAGGTTTGCACACTTCTTCGTACCTATAATTGTGACATCAATTATTAAATATTGAAGTTGGATGTTCGATCTAATTAAAGCTGTTGAGCAAACCGAAGCAGAGACATTGGACTAAAATCTACAACACAATAACCATACTGATTAGTTCTGACACCGAATCCCCATATAAACGCAAAAGCGAAACCAGGCTCGCAAAAGCAATCGATCTTGTAATTCAAACTTGATCTCTCGATTGAGAATTTCCAAGTTGAATAGGAGTTTTCAAATCTCGTATGATTTATGAGATATGAAATTTACAAACAAACCTTATGAGTAAGAAGTTCATGTTCCAGTTCATAACAGTGTGCTAGTTAATATACAAAGGATAACTCGAAGGCAAACATCACACCCTGCAGCAGCTTCTGATTCTCTAATGCGTTCTTACTTTCTCTTACATGCCCTCTCGTGCGCTAAATACCAATAGCTCATAGCTACGGTTAAATATTGAATATACATCCCTTTAGGAAAGTAATGGGATAGAAGTAAATGCCAGTTCATCAATAACATTTGTCATAATTTAAATTTCCCTTTCATTTTAACTTCAATGATCAGAGATAACATACCACATTTTAGTTGCTTCGACTGCATTCATTGGTGGCCCCTTTGACTTGCATCCATACGCAAGATTTTCTCCTTGTCCTTTACTTCCTAGATCTTTAGCATGTTGCAAGCGACCCAACTGTGCAAGATTCTTTGCATAGGCTTCAGCATCTTTTGTCATGCCAGAGTCTAACTGCATAATAGGAGAATTATGAAAGACTCTGAACTTATTGTGGGCCTTCAAACCTTCATCTGCGAAGTCTAAAAAGTATACAAAGTAATTCAATATAAATATAGATATAATAATAATGATGAGATTGGTCCACATCAGTTGGTGTTACAGTGCTCAGTGAAAATGATTAGAGAATTCATATAGTGAGAGTCAAAGACATGCTGCAAAGGTCTATGTCTTGAAAAATCGAATGGTAAAAGTTCAGCATAGTAATAATAGTAGGATTATTCCGTGCCAGTAATTTATACCTCAATCAATGGAAATATTCAGATAATTTATAGAATGAGAGTCAAAGGTGAAACATTCTCGGGTACTCATCGTACCGTTAATAATTTCAATTAGTCGAAATCAAATAGGGTACTATTCGAAGATCTGCATTCTGATTGGTTGCTCCATCGTTCACTATTTTTTCATAGTGAACGCTGGCAAGTTTCCTCGCAAATTCCAAAAAGTAAACAAGCGATTCGCAAATTATGCTTTTAAATCAAAATTTTATAAGAATTACGAGAGTAAATTATATTTTCCGTCCCCGAGAAAACGAAACAAGTAACAAAATATGAGATGTAGTTGATCAATGGTAAGCTATCCATATATAATTTTAATCTTATTTAACAATCTTCTCGCAATTTCTCGCTACTTTATTGTAGTTACAAATTAGTCCGCTAAGCTAAAGTTTATAAACTACAAACTTTTATATTACAAACTGCAAACATTTATGTATTTTTTGATACTCAATAGTTACCTTCTCAAGTTAGCTATTTTGTGGGGCTGTATTTTGTAGCCAGTATTAATATCCAACTGTTTAATTTTAAAAATTAAGTCTGAATGAAGTCAAATTAAAATTCATCTTCCAAATCTCAACGCTGCAGTCGTCATAATTGAACCGCCTTTGATTGACGGTTGTATTTAAAATTAATTATGCAGAAAGCGAATAAATAGTTAGAATTAATTTTTGATATGTTTTGCTTTTACCACTAGTTGGTTTCCACTAGAACAATTAGACAACTGTCCCTTGTTGACTACCATCTTTAATGGTCACCTCGGATGACCTCGGTGACTATTCGAAGGTAGCCAACTCGGGTTTGTTGTCTAATTGTTAATTATTTATGAAATATTGAGGTAATTTGCCTATTGCTCAACTTAATGTTGTGTAAGTTGGCTTATCCTGGCTAATTAGTTAGTTAATTAGTTAATGATACGAGCGCAGCGTAGTGCTATAAAGATAAATGCGTTTGGAAATCATCAGCCGTCTGGCCGAATGAAATTAGCTTCTCGAGTGTTTTTACAACGACGTGAATGCAAACATCAGGCTGTAATTCATAACTGCTTATTAATTATTTTTTTAATGACATTATGGTTTCCAAACTTAGTTCTTTTTGAATAATTTTCTCCGCTATTATGTCGCTTCATTGTTCAAAGCTGCGTTCCAATCGATAATCCATATAGATAAACATTCGATTCGATAATTCATAGCTACGTCTGTCTATGTGTTCGATAATGGTCCGTTTGTATCGTTTCATTGCTTTGTGGTTTATTATTACCATTCTTTGCAAGTCTAAATAAGATCATTCTTAAGGAGGTTTTGAACAGTAGACCCCATTTTGAAAAAAAAACACTGCGCTATATAATTATCAAAATAATGTTGCAGATTATATGTAACGTGGTTATTAATTTATACATAATAAGACAGAATTTAAGATATCACATATTGGCGAGACATTTTTAAAATTCAATGGTGTTGCATTGGCAACATTTCTGCACTATAAAATTTCCTGTTTGCGCACAATTTTTTCTTTAACTAAAGCATTAATCTGCGCACTTCCATTGTTTTCCATCATCGCCTTTGCAGTATATTTTTACATCAATACTGCAGATTAAAATAAAAATCAGCAGAAGGAAGTGTTTGAAAAATGTTGATTAGTTATAAAATAAAGTGGAACTTTTGCCCTCCACAAATCTGCGAATTTATTTCATATTTCACATAATATTCCAAATAATTTTATGTTCGACTGTTTGTATTGCTCCATTGAAGTTTGTGACCACTAATCTGTTTTTGTGTCTACTCTCTGAAAAGTATTGTTTTTACAGCATGAATTATTATTGAAAAATGGAGTGACTTCAAAGCCCCATAGCCCAAACAATCATCTGGGCATCCTTTTTTTATTCAGAAAAAAATTAAGGTATAAACTGTTATATTATGTTATGTCAAGTTCATATCCATGTAAAATGTAAACCCTGTGTTTCTTATATACATACTATATCAGTTGTACTCCCTGTGACATTGAGCAAGCATGTGCGGAATTTGAGAACATGGGAACTTGATAAAAACGATTTAAAAAGCTAGAAGAACTATCTTGAGTCATTACTGTTGTCTTTATCTTAAATTCTTTACTACTGATTGAATTAACAACATAAATGTCTTAATTCTATTCCGAAAATTGAAAAATCATTCAACAGAAGGAAATTTTGGCTCTACCGTTCCTCGCCTCCTTAACATATCAATGAACATACTTCCTCCCTCTCTTGTTTCAGGATTTGACGAATTTTCAAGCCTTTTTGTGTCCTCCTTTGTGCCATCACTTCCATCTACTGCATTTGCACTTTTAACATCTTTGCTCTTTACAATTTGCTCTAATATTGTGTCTAACTTTGAACATGTTTCCTTGCTAAATGTACCCTTTTCCACATTGTTATCAAAGTCTCCTTGCATATTTCCAGCTTTCTTGTAACGGCCAACAATCCAAGTGCATTCCATTCCATTTTTCTTTGATTTCGCCATTCCCATTCCAAGAAGCGTGCTTCCTTTCCATACAACTTGTGTGAAATGACCTGTTCCACCTGAAAATCCTTGCTTGTTAAAGTTATAACCAGGTTTGCATACTTCTTCATACCTGAAGCGAATTTTCAACAAAAATGTTGTTAAGGAATAATGATTATTTGCTTTGGAGGGACAAAACAAGTATCAGACCAGCCTCATAAATTTCATTATTATTAATAATCAAAATGGGGTTTCCCATGATATGGCTATCAAAATGTTCATCTGGGGAATCAAAATGAATTTATACAAACTTCCAAGAAACTTTGAATTGTTTTTGATTTTATAATTTTTCCACAAATCGGATAATCAAGTAGATAACTTCACAATGTGGATGAATAGCTGCTTAGCGTGTTTGGAGCCTCTGTACGTTTGATGACAATAGATGCCATTTATGACTCCAATCATTCAATCGTGTTTCTGACAGAAAATTGCACTGAAAACCTTACTGTCGGCGGACCAACATCCTAACCAGGAAACATAGAGGCAGAATGTGTCCAAAATTTATACAGTATTTAACAATCAACATTTGTTTATCAACTGGATGTATTAATTATCGAATTAATTGATATCGTAACCTTCGAAAGATATTGTTGATTTGTCTTGCTTTGTCGAGATTTTGTCTGAATTTCATATTAAACTGTTCATATCATTAAAGCGTATGCAAAGAGTGTATTAAAGGAGTCAGAATGATGAGGATATTATATATGTTATAAATTTCAAATGAAATGCAGATTCGAAACACCTGTGTGATGAGGAAGCACTTGTAATTGTTATTACAATCACTATCTGTTGCATATATAGTGCAACCATAGACTTACATAGACTGCTGATTTCATTGCCAAACTTCATGGAAAACATGTAGCGACCATGGGAATCCATAATGGCTGACGCAAAGTACCAAAACAGAGGCTTGAAAACCGCGAAATTTCAAGCCACTTTTTGAGCAATTATTTTTCTAAATGAAACAGGAGTTTTTTATAAAAGAGTTATTTATGACTACCAATTTCAAGTTGCATCATACATGAGTTGAAATATCTGCTTTTAATCGTATTAGAAGGTAAATAGTTTTTTTTTTTTAAATTTTTGTATTTCCTTGTCTCTCGGTGTGATTCTAAATTATTCATAAATGTTTGAAAATAATTTTGAACATATGAAGAAATCTCACTTCGCTGGCAGGAAATTCCTATTTAAACTATCTTTCTATGACAAAGAAAATATATTTTTTGAGTTTAGATTACAAAAGAGTTTATAGGAGAGATCAAATACTTTTGAAAATGTCAATGGGGAGAGCGCTAAAATAAGTACTTTGCGTCAGCCATCTTTGTTCCCCATGTTGTACATTTTCGTAAGCAGTCTATGTAAGTCTATAAATGCGACCTTACCAGTTTTTGGTTGCCTCTGCTGCTGACATTCCTGGACCTCCGCTTGAACATCCATATGCAAGATTTTCTCCTTGTCCTTTAAGTTGATCAGAATGCTTTAATCGTCCTAATTGAGCAATCTTTTGAGCATATGCTTCTGCATCTTTCACCATTTGTGAATCAAGTTTCATTTCTGGAGCATTGTGTATTTGACGGAACTTATTGTGCGCAGTTAAACCAAGCGATGCAAAATCTAAACAAGAAATACAAGAAATGCATATAAACTAATGCAAGATAAAAGATATTATGAGATTTTTTTGTGAGGGAATTTGTGTCTATTCCGATCACTAGGAATAGTGGAGTGACAAGGGTACCTTCGACGGAACGATACCGCTTATTTAACAATTATAGAACGAGATCAAATGTGACGTTGAAGTTTATGAAGTTTATCAGAATTGGGGGTCAGTGTATCAATCTATCAATCTTGTTTAATTGTGTCAAATCTGTTAATAAATTTGTCTAGTCTTAACTTTTATAAGAATTTCAGCGTTTCACTGCTTTAAAAGCATAAACAAAATATATTTTCTAGTAACTTTATAACTTGTCGTAGCTTTTCTCAAAAAGAACAGCGTATTTTTATTGAAAATCCGGAGAACAAGGACCTCAATTTAGGACAATATACATGCGATATTTATTGTAAGCTTTTTAAATGCCAAAATATCCAAATATTTATTTTATAAAGCAAATAGAAAATAGTTATCCGTGTTAACTGACTTTTTAAACCTCTTTCGTGTCTCATTGACCTCCGGCATGCTCGTATCAGAGTGCATAAAACTTCCAGGCACCGCTTTCTATTTGTTAAATACCATTAATCATCTAGATGAATTTATCGATTCTGAAGCAATTTGTTATTAGAAATTATTAAAAAGTTAACATTAATAAAAGTTAATAAAGAAATATGTATTTTGTCAATATTTTCATTTCATACCAATCGGTCCATTTTGTTCAGTTGACCCAGAAGCTATTCCCCCACCACCACCAATTCGTCCACCAACTGCAGGGGTCGCTCCTCCACCACCCTGAGTATTATTACTGTCTGAATTTCCTCCTTTTCCACCATTTCCGTAGCCTCCGCTTTCGCCATTCTGATTTTCTGCGTCTCCAGTTGTCTCCTGTTTAAGATCTTTGTCATTAGTTTCACTTGACAGACTTCCGAGTATTTCATCTATATTATTACATTTATCTTTCGTGAAAGATCCAGCTTCGACATTTTTTTCAAAATCTCCTTGCATGTTACCAGCTTCTTTGTATCTTCCAACTACATATGTACATGTCATACCGTTCTTTTCTCCTGTGGCCATTCCCATACCAAGTAATGTACTTCCCTTCCATACAACTTGGGTGAAATGACCTGTTCCACCACTAAATCCTTGTTTATTAAAATCATAACCAGGTTTGCACACTTCTTCGTACCTATAATTGTGACAATAATTATTAAATATTGAAGTTGGATGCTCGATCTAATTAAAGCTGTTGAGTAAACCGAAGCAGAGACATCAGAAGAAAACTACAACACTGAAGATAGATGAGAGTGTATGAAGATAATACAATAACCGTACTGATTACTTCTGACAACGAATCACCATATAAACGCAAAAGCGAAACCAGGTTCTCAAAGCAATTTATCTTGCAATTCGAACTTGATATCTCGATTGAGAATTTCCAATTTCATGAGGAGTTTTCAAACCTCGTATGATTTATGAGGTATGATCTTTACAAATAAACCTTATGAGTAAGAAATTAATGTTCCAGTTCATAACAGTGTTCTAGTTATTACACAAAGCAATTGGTATACACAATTCCCTGTGAGCTATTGATATTTGGATAACTCGAAGGCAAACATCACACGCTGCAGCAGCTTCTGATTATCTGATGCATTCTTACTTTCTTCTTACATGCCCTCTCTTGCGCTAAATATCAATAGTTCATAGGTACGATAATTGCTGAATATTGAATATGAATCCCTTTTGGAAGGTAATGGAATGGAAGTGAATGGTAGTTCATCAGTAACATTTATCATCATTTCAATTTTCAATTTTAATTTCAACGATCGAGGATAACATACCACATTTTAGTTGCTTCGACTGCGTTCATTGGTGGTCCCTTTGACTTGCAGCCATACGCAAGATTTTCTCCTTGTCCTTTACTTCCAAGGTCTTTAGCATGTTGCAAGCGACCCAACTGTGCAAGATTCTTTGCATAGGCTTCAGCATCTTTTGTCATGCCAGAGTCTAACTGCATAATAGGAGAATTATGAAAGACTCTGAACTTATTGTGAGCCTTCAAACCTTCATCAGCAAAGCCTAAAATACATAAAAAGTAATTCAATATATAGAATATAATAATAAATATGCTATTTTTCCTCGCCAGTTGCTGTTACAGTGCTCAGTGAAAATAATAAGAGCATTTATATATTGAAAGTCGAGAATGAAACATCCTACATTTATTCTACTTTGAGGTTCACATCATAAGTTGATCATCAGGCGGTACATTTGAACTAGACTACAAAAATCCATCCGTATTCTATATGAGCTACTGTTTTTTGCATTTGATCAATTATTGATTGTGCTATTATTTATTTAACTCGCTCTATTGTATGCAATTCTGGAGGTAATTGCTATGATGCCTTTAGGTTGGTTTTCTCATTCTCTCGTTGGGATTCTCATGGCGGCATTCAGAAGTCAGCTTCGATCTTTTGCTCAGTAAGATGTCTTTCTTGTAAATTATGATATCGTATTTTTCCGTTAGGCATAGGTTAGATATATTTTGGAGGTACTCTTGTACGCTGGACTGATTGATGATTTTGACAAGTCGTTGTTGTACGGTTTCTTGTAAGAGTAGTTTAGATTACATGTAACTTAGAATTGTTTATACCGTTCGAACGCCATGTTAATCACAATGCGGTCAACATAGGTAACGTTTAATTATGCAGCATTAAGCGGGTGAAGTCTGTTTTCCATTAATGATAATGCTGCGGAGTCCTGTCAGTGCTTATATAGTATTTGTGATACACGTTATGAACGAATCTAACCACTGGGTATTTTTCAACTACATATATGAGGATGCGTATATTTTCAACTAGGATATAGGTTCACAAAGTAAATCCTTCTATAGGAGGAAAGTTAAAAATTTATAAAAATTTGTCTTTGCTGGGCACCGCTTTCTATTTGTTAAATATTATTAATCATCTCACATTTAGCTGAGCTATTATTGTATAACCGACCTTCTCTCCCTTGTTCTGAGCCCTCCCCCAAAGCAGTTTCATTTCCGCCAGCCCCTACTGTTCCACTTCCACCCTCAGATACTTTTGCAGTCCCAAATCCACCTTGTTTACCTATTTTTGATCCTCCGCCAGACGTTGTTGAATTTACACTGTCGACATTGGATCCACCTGTTGTACTTTCTGCTCCATATCCAGAACCAGGTCTTGCTCCAGTCCCATTTGCCGCATTTGCTCCTCCGGTTGTCTGAAGTTCATTATCAGTGCTTGCAGTATCATTGATAGGAGACGGGCCATCGTTTAATTCCTGAAGTGTTGAATCTATTTTGAGACACGTCTTTTGTTTGTTAAACGCACCCTTCTCCACATTAGTTTCATATTGCCCAAACATATTGCCTGGTTTCTTGTACCGTGCAACAACGTAAATACATCTCATACCATTTTGATTACCAACTGCCATCCCTATACCTAGTAGCAAGCTTTCTTTCCATACTAATTGTGTAAAATGACCAGTGCCTTTATTGAAGCCTTGTCTCTCAAAATTGTAACCAGGTTCACAAACTTCATTATACCTTTGAAATTTTGAAAGTTAAAAAGGATAATGTATACAGTATTGATATAATGACATCAGTGTAATCCATTTAATAATTAAACAACGAGCCCGAGTTGGCTGTCTACCGTCGAATATCGACTATCCAGGACGGTAGACAACAAGGGCGAGTTGTCTAATTGTTTTAGTAGAAACCAAGTAGTGGTACAAGTAAAACATATCAAAAGAAATAAATTCCAACAATTTATTGGCTTCTTGCATATATAATTTTATATACAACCGTCTATCTAAGGTATCCATGACGACTGCAGCGTCGTAATTTGGAGGATGAATTTTAATTCGGCTTGATTCAGATTTAATTTTAAAATAAAACAGTTGGATATTAATACTGGCTACAAAATATAGCCCACCAAAATAGAAAACTTGAGCAAGGTAACTATTGAGTATCAAAAATATTTAAACATTTGCAGTTTGTAATATGAAATTTTGTCGTTTATAAAATTTAGCTGACTACAGAGAACTAATCTGCAATAAAGTAGCAATGAAAAATTTGCGAAAAGATTATTAAATAAGATTAAAATTGTATTTACATGGCCATATGCAGACAAATTTATATTCGAGGGAATGCTAATAATATTCGAAATGTTAGATCCGGAATTATATGATTTTCTGTTGTCTGAACTACACCTTTTCCAAGAGAGTTTCAGAAGTTTCAAATTCAATTTCATAAATTTCTAATCCAATTCGATAAATTCCAATTCTATTTTAAACATTTCCAATTCAATTTCAGAAATTTCTAATCCATTTTCAGAAATTCCAATTCAATTTCAGAATATTTCCAAATGATATTCAGAAATTTCC
The DNA here is from genome assembly GCA_916610825.1 of Haliclystus octoradiatus. Lineage (NCBI taxonomy): Eukaryota > Metazoa > Cnidaria > Staurozoa > Stauromedusae > Haliclystidae > Haliclystus > Haliclystus octoradiatus. The sequence goes on from OU744451.1 coordinate 21,500,036, forward strand.
AATTCAATTTCAGAGTTCTGAATGAACTTCAAACAACTGCCGTTTTCATGCATATATGTCAATCATGAAATTAATGGAATTTATGCTCGAATCCGGATATCTTATGCCTCGCCAATCTCCATCAATATCCACCATCTTTCGGCTTTCGTCATTTTCACTAGGCTCCCTATAACCGCGTTCGAGCAAAGTTATCATTAATTTAATAATTGAAAGATACATATGAAATTGGCAGCTGCCTGTAAAGTAATTAACGATTTGACACTCATTTGGATATTTTTGAAATTGAACTGGAAATTTCTGAAATTCACTTAGTGTAAAAGGTGTAGTCCACTTGTTCAGATAACTTGGTATAGGATAGGGTATCACAAAGATTCCTATGAAGCCAGAACACATATATTGGTTCTATAGAAGCAGGTATGCATTGCCTTATAATGTGAATACATGCACTTTGTTCTCAAACAATATCTATAGAATAAATATAATGATGTTTTTTTCCTTGATTTTTACCTCGCTTCAATACTTTTTTACATTATAAACATATTCGTAAAGAAAATTTTATTTGAAAAATAACTTTCAGAAAGAACAAAAGAAGTATCTATAGCCTAAGAACGTGGTCATTTCATGACATTGCGATGCCGTAAAAAAATCAACTATAGATTTAATTGTAGATAGGTTTCATGCATCAGTGCTTCAAAAATCAATTGCAACAGTGGTTGGATTTTATTAACATTAACAACGTCAAATTTTCTGATGTCATTAATATTAAGAAAAGCTAGCAACTGTTACAATTGACTTTTGTATTGAAATGTTTCACGAGAAAGCGCTTCGTTAGAATAACTCATGTTAATAATAAAATTCAAATCTTGAACATTACATGTATAATAAAAATAATCATATAGAATTTCGTTAATGCACATTTGATAATAACTGTAAAAGCCTACCACATCTTTGTTACTTCGAATCCATTCATATCTGGTCCACTAGATTTGCAATCAAACGCCAAATTTTCTCCTGCCCCTTTCCTATCTTTTGCGTGTTGTAATTTACCAATTTGTACTAGGCCCTTTGCATAGATTTCAGCATCTTTCATCATAACTGGGTCCAATGTCATTGCTGGAGAATTATGTATGCGGCGTAATCTATTGTGTGCTTTCAAAGCCTGCTCGGCGAACCCTGTACAGATAAATATGTTCAGTTTGATGAATATTTGCCCTGTCAAAAATGCTTTTAAGGAGTGTCATGCATCAGTTATAAATTTCTGCATAACGTCACTATCTTTCAATAGCTAAACTTAATAACTAAAAAAAATGTCATCAAAAATTCTTTGCGGAATTAACGATTTAGTTATTTGCAGTGTAATCTTGCTTAACTCAATAAAAGCAAGACATTTAAAAACACTCTTTCAAAACATTTCAAATGAAAATTCAGTGAAAACAATTATTCAATATTTATAATAAAATGAGTCAGAGACTACACAATTATAATTGTTAATTTGACTATTTTTATTATATTGATCTCTGTCAAATGACATCGTGCACTATTTTTTGCTATTAGATAATATTTAATAATTTATATTTATAATTCGAACGACGGTTTGATAATTGGGCGTCACTTCATAATGTTATGAACAAACAGGCAGTTGTCATTTTATAATCGAAGTAAAATAAAACCGAATTCATACACTACTCACACTTGAATAAACGCAATATATTACAACTTTCTGTTTTCCAAACATTGACAAAATATCACATTATCTTCTTTACGAAAATTTATTCATAAGGGAATTATAACCTAATTTAAATATGTAAACGGACTCTGCTAGGGCTGAATTATTTAAATTGTATGTTCCTTAGAAATTTTTAAGTTGACAATAAGGCAGAAATTTACATTCCAAACGTCTTTGAAAGTAAAAGTAAATTATTATTGTCACCATTGACTTTTCCTTTGAAATCTTTTAAATAATTAATACATTGACACGTTCGAAGTTATTTGATAATTTCAAACCAAAATAAATTTAGCAAATCTTTATTGAAAATGAAGCACGTTTCCTTTGCTCAATCTAATCATCATCTTCGGAGTTTTTATCGATTCACATTTCTCATTGTTAACACTAGTCCCAAGGGGGAAAACGCGAGATAATTCTATTGAATCGACTTTGATTTATTTCTTCCTCAGAACAATGAATCTTATAGTCTCTGGAAAGGCTTATTATAGTTTATAAAATCTCTTATTAATATTTTACTCCTAAGAAAAATTTACTGCGGAAAATGTGGTAGCTCCAAATACGTGAACAGGCTTGTAACAATGACTAGTTTTATTTATTTCAATGCATGCATTTGCTAGAGCATACTCGCCTGCAGCTTGCATATCCGTTACACTTCTCCTGGGTCTGCCGACATTTTTCCTTTTGTGAGATTTTACTGAAGAATGAGAAGGATATTACGTGATATGAAACGTTATTACGAAACAAGAAACAAAAATATATTAAGGAAATGAAATACCATTCTCCATTAAGCCAATATATAGATTCAGAAAAAGTTTTTATATAAAATCATTTCAACATTCATTATATTGGTAATGAACTATATAGATCTTCTATTTTCATGCATCTTTTTGCATAAATGTATTTTATTAAATAATTTCAATGTGTGTAATTGCAGTGTATATACAAGCCGAAGGCGATTAGACCCAAGCCTTTCCAAGAAAAGAATTAGCTTTGGAAAGAATATTTGTGTTATTTTTCACGAATGAAGAATAACAATAAGCGGAAAGATAAATTAATTATGTTTAATCCATACATTTTGTTGCATGAAAGATCATTAATGGCATCAAAGGTGAGCATCAAATATTTATTTGGAAATAAAATTCTTAACATTAGATGCAAAAATGAATATATTGGATCTGAAATGATTTTGAATTGTTCAGCCTGGTATACTGATTTAATTGTACACCAGGACAAGTAAGAAACCTTTTACTGTTAGATCAACATGGTCTTGTACCATAGATTGTCGCACCTGTCACTTCTAATTTTCGAATAACACTTTGTTTTCTCATCCAATCAAAATCTTGTGCTAGAATCTCATCCAATCGAGAAGCTCGCAATAGAATCAAACACTACCAACACCAAAACCATTAAAATGCCATGAAAATGTTGTGAAAAGACCATGAAAATGCAAAAAATTAAAACCACATGTTTTTAAGCCAAACAAAGTTTAAAAGCCATGAAAACATCCCTTTAATGATATCAAGATGTGAAAATGCCTTGCAAATGCCATGAAAAAACGCAATGAATTTGACGATTTTCTTCAGTAGTGAAACAAGGAAATATAGCAAGTACAAATAAACCGGAAAGCTTCAAGATTTATAGAAATTGATTGAGTACACGTTATTGCTATGATCAATTAAATATTGATAAAAAGGCATGGTACTAGTTCTGATATCCCATTTATATCCTTTATTATAATATAAACTATATGCATATCATAATGTCGACATAGATTTTACTGCTTATATTTTTCTCGTAGGTACTCTCCAGATACCCACATAGACTGAGCGCCACAGAACTAAAACGGTAGGTTTCTCCGGGCAACTTGAAAATCACATAAAAGTGTTCAGAAAAACTTGTTGAACAATTACCTATTCCTTGTTTTAATTAAATTCTATTGTAAACCTTTCAAAAATCCAATTTATATTTCATGATTCACGGTCAAAGCCTTCTTATCATTTTGAGAAAATGCTGGATTTGAGCTTCATGGTCTTTGATTCTTTTATTCTCCCAAGATTTTGCGAATTCATAGAAGCATGACGAAAACACAAAATGTATGAATTAAGAGAGCTCTGACCGTGAAATGATTTATAAATTCATCTCTGGTGAGCTCCACAATAAAATTTGACCAAAACAAGGAGTAGGTAATTGTTCAGCATATTTTTATGAACACTTTTATGTGATTTTCAAGTTGCCCAGAGAAACCTGCCGTTTTGGTTCTGTGGCGCTTGGTCTAACAATTTGAGATAGAGAAACTAAGTACTGACAAGACATGCAAACAGTAAACCAATCAAATCTTTTCCCAGTTTAAAAGCTATAAGGATTTTCAAGGAATTAAGAACAAAGACACAAATTTCTACACTGAAATTCCATAGCAGGGATTGAATACATAGACTTACATGTAAACTGCCAACCCTCAAAAACGCATAGTCACAATCGTCAGCGTGCTTGCGGATTCTTGTCTCGCAGTTGTCAGCTACTTCTGACCTTACATATTATGAAACTTATTACTGTAACTCAGTTCCACCGGTATATTGGCTATGCGTACCTTTTTTCTGTTGGGCAAACTACTACGCATTAGAATCTTTATGAATTCTTAGTAAAATGGTGACTTCGAAATAGACATGAAATTTACATTTTGGAAATGCTGTTACGAGAGAATTATTGGAGATTATTAACAGAAAAAGTCATAAAACGTTGAACGTACTGTCGACAGGTGATTCTGTTATGCTAAAATTGCTCTCATGATCCTCATTTATTTTGCTTCAGGATAGACTGATAAATGTATTTGTATCAGTAGTTGTCAATTTTTGTGAATGGCAGTATAACCAAATGATTCATTCTACTCACTTATTTATTTCTTTGAAAAACACAACGGATTTTGAAAATCACTGTTGCCAGCAATCTTTATTTTGTGAATTTTGACCATTACAAATCCAAACGAAACACTCAATTGACGTCAGAAAATGAAGTATGTTGAATATAAAACTAAACTTATTCATCTTCGATAATGAAACGTTTGTTTCTACTTATTGTTAACGGTAGTTTTCGTCGGGATCTTGTGCAAAGTTTGATATCACCCCACTGAGAGAAAAGCTTCTCTTTTGTGTTTCTAGGGTACCAGCCTCTTAGTGAGAATCAGAATTCAAAAATAGAGATATGCCTAAGACCCTATTTAATGGTCATCAGGCTTCTCAGTCAAACAATTGTAAAAATACAAAATAGATATTCGTAAACTTTAACCTTCAAGATACGATATTTTTACGAAGAGCTCACATTTAATGGACAAACTGTTTAAGGTTAGTACTAGATAAATTGACTGTTGACCACTGTAAGTTATTATGATTGTGGTCGAAACTCTGCTATGCGTAATATCGGGAATTTGCTTTGTTTCGATTGGTAGCGCAGTTTGTCACTAATAGTTTCATATGTTGGCAGTCTATATATATCTATGACTGCATCGTCACTAGTCATGTTCGATTTTATTACCCAAATCAATCACCTGACTGCAAACATATTGATTTGTAATGAAAAGAAGTGGGTTTAGAAAAAGTGATAAATGATATGCGTGTCGTAATATGTTTGAAAGTAAATTATAATGATTATTTGAAAATAATAGTAATAATAATATGTTTGATAGAAAACATTACGTTTTGTTTCATCACAGTAAATTTGTTTAAGTTGTATTCGCATGCACTAATTCTATTTCATGCATTACAACAGTTTGTTTGTTTTTCTACGTTAGTTTCAGTAGCAGTTCATGTAATTGTTTTCTATATTAATGTTTTCTTAGCTGCATGGTATCGGTTCACCCCCAATTTCACAGACCATTTCTCTGAAAAACGAACAAAATCATACACTTGCTTAATACAATATTATGCATACTTTTATTTTGAGTACAAGTTTTATTAGATAACATTTTATATCAAAAGATAACGAAAAAACTAAGTAGCCATAAGAAGAAACGTTTCGGGGAAATCGTAATAACAATCATCAGATCAAATGATAAGAGGGAAACTATTTCCAATGACATGTATAGGGTACTAAATGTAATAGGTTCGATTAAATCTATTCAAGCTCGATGAATTCTACCAAACTCCTATTCGTTCTCATCCGTGATAGGATAATAGAATTTGAATAGAATGAATGGAATGCATTACATTTAATACCCTATATAAATAGTCTGTGATTAATTACCAATGCCGTGATGATTGCTATTATGATAGTTACCAAAATTTGTCTGTATAACTGCTTGTGTTTTTCTGGTTATCTCCTGTTATAACATATTTTTATTCTAATAATAAGTTAATTGATCGTGTTGTTTTCTTGTGTGTCGTATTATTTGTATTACCTTCCGTCTAGATCAGTTAGACTATCTATGGATATAAAAGTTGATTGAATAACGGAATGATGAATGTTGAATAATTATTTAAACAAAAATAACCAAAATCAATACAAAATAAATTCGTTAAATGAAAATAGGATGTGGATGATAATTAATAATCTATAGATATAAATGAATAGTTGCTACTAAAGTATCAGTGTATGTATGCATACTGTTCTGTAGTTTAAAAGAAGGTGGAAAAAAGTTCAGTAAATTTAATTCATGAACAAAACTAATTTCATCCAATCAGTGCAGCTGGAAATTACCAAATATCAATTCATGATGTTTCATGAATGATAACATATTTAAAAATATTATTGTCATAAAAGATTTCATACCTCCGGATCCTGATTCAGTTCTGGCAACAGCCTCAATGTCTTCGATATTTTCCGGTTCATCATTTCCATTTCCATTTTCGTATGCCTTTCCACCATGCTTCCCACCACCATATGATCCTCCCTTTCTACCTTTTCTTCTGCTACTACCATGTCTACTACTGCTGTAAGATCCACCACTACTGCTAGATCCACCACCACCATGGGATCCACCTCCACCACTGTTCATAGAGCTACCACCACCACCACCACTACTTGAGCCCCCACTTGATCCATGTCCACCACCGCTTGTTGATCCACCACCACTGATTCTACTGCCTCCTCCGCCTCCTCCACTAACACTTCCTCCACTACTATATCTTCCTCCGCTACTGGATCCACCGCCTCCAGCTGAGCTTGCTCCGCCTCCACTTGTTGACCCACCTCCACTTGTTGATCCACCTCCACTTACTGATCCACTACTAGAACTGCTACTACTTCCACCTGTTGATCCACCACTAGAGCTACTGCCACCTCCACTGGTATATCCACCACCACTTACAGAACCTCCACCACTCACAGATCCTCCACCGCTTATAGACCCCCCACTAGAGCTACTACCACCTCCACTAGTAGATCCACCACCACTTACAGAACCTCCACCAGTCACAGATCCTCCCCCGCTTATAGACCCCCCACTAGAGCTACTACCACCTCCACTGGTAGATCCACCACCACTTACAGAACCTCCACCACTCACAGATCCTCCACCGCTTACAGATCCTCCACCACTCACAGATCCTCCACCGCTTACAGATCCTCCACCGCTCACAGCTCCTCCACCACTCGCAGATCCTCCACCGCTCACAGATCCACCAGCGCTTATAGATCCTCCACCCCCTATGGACCCACCTCCACTTATGGATCCACCACCACTAACTGCTCCTCCTCCTGCGGTACCACCACCAGCTGATCCATAAGCACCACCATTTCCACCTCCGGATGGCATGCCTCCAATTTTAAGTCCACCAAGTCCAATTCTATTTGCGTCTTTTCCTGCTTTTCCTTTTCCCCCTCCTGATATTTTCATAGACCCTCCTCCACCTCCTCCGCCAACTGTTAGACTTCCGCTACCACCACTAGATCCACCACCATTTGTCTTTGAGCCACCTCCTCCATATGCTCCACCAGAATTACTTCCGGCAGTCAAGCTTAATACGATAGAGTCCAGTTTATCACACATGGCATCTGTGAAGGCGCCTTTCTCGACATTTTTCTCAAAATCTCCCTGCATGTTTCCTGCTTCTTTGTAGCGGCCAACAATCCAAGTGCAGTCCATGTTATCTTTCCTCGATTTAGCCATTCCCATACCCAATAGAGTACTTCCCTTCCAAACAACTTGTGTGAAATGGCCTGTTCCACTGCTGAAACCTTGCGCAGCAAAGTTATACCCAGGTTGACAAACTTCTTTATACCTTTGAAAAATAAACATTAAGTACGTTACACAATCAATTTTGTGATTCTGTTATAGTGGTATATAAGATAGGCTTCGACGAATGTTGAAGCATATGTAAAGCTCAGATGACATCGACAAGATTAATCAGTCCTATATCTCAGTTGTACTGACCTGACCAACTATAGGCTCGATTAAGTCTGCTTTTAGCTATAAAATTGACGTTCTTCACGCATATACACATATCATCATGCTTTATGATAATTATATATATTATGATAATACAGTTAAATCCGGAAATAACGGTATGCTAGAGAGACAAATCATTTTAGCGGTTTTTGGCAGAATCCATTGTTAGAAGTAAATATTTAGCCAGGTTTGGCCGCAAATTACGCATTTCTGGAATTATCCGGCTTACCGTTATTCACAAATACCGCTAAACTCAGAACCGTTATTGCCGGATTTTACAACATATAATAAATAAACGAAAAAATTAGACATTCATATCTGCTACTATTAGTTTCACGCCAAGTCGATAATCAGGCAATTCAAGCTGTGAAAAATATGTGATACATTATATGGTATATATATATATATATATATATATATTTAATAGTCACTTGAAAAAACTCGAGTCATGATTGGTGGATTTGTGATTTGTGCGATGTGTTTAGCAGTTATGTCAAGACAACCCAAAAGTTCCATGATAACCACTAAAAGCGTGCAGCTGCGGTTATAGACCTATACCTACGAGTGCAGGCCATTGCACCGAAAGTCCGTTGCGCCGAATGGTCGTTGCGCCAAAAGGCCGATACGCCGAAAGCTCTTTGCACCGAATGGTCGTTGCGCCGAATGATACTGCACCAAGAGTCCATTCGTCACGGAGATTATCACGGATCGATATAAGGTATCGATAAGGAGAAATGATCATTATGCAGAAATAGTTGGAAACTAAATAGCCTGCCTAAGAATATAACAGCTAGGGGACCGAAAAAATATGCAAATATGTCAAGTTCCCCCACTCTCGAAAGTTCGTATTTTTGGTATCAAAATTTAGCAAACAATTACCTCACAATTGCTCTGTGGTCAAATTTATGCTCACGCAGTAGTTTTCTGGAATACCTTCTTAGTAATTTCAAAAACAGTAATGAAGGCCGGCAAAACATCAATAAAATATGATTTCGAACTTCATTTCATTCTTACAACTGGCTTAATACCAGGTCACAAACCTTAAATAAAGATGACGATGATATGAAAGATGACGAATGTATGAATGATAGGTCACTCTACCGAAACGTGATATAATCTCATCTCACTATACAGAAGCGTGATTAAATCACGTCTCATTTTGTAGAAGATGTTGATATCGGCTTCTTTTGATGGTCGTTGCGCCGAAAGTCCGTTGCACCGAATGATCGTAGCGCCGAAAGGTCGTCCGAAAAGTGTTGCTCCGAATAGGTTTGCGCCGAAAGTCCGTTGGCATTGAAAAAACTGTGGCGCAACGGACTTTCGGCGCAACGGCCTGCACTCGTCTCGTAGGTATAGGTCTGTAACAGCAGCTGCACGCTTTTAGTGGTTATCATGGAACTTTTGGGTTGTCTTGATATAACTGCTAAACACGTCGTACAAATCCACCAATCATGACTCAAATTTTTCTAGTGACTATTAAATATATATATATATATACCATAGAATGTATCACATATTTTTCACAGATTAAATTGCCTGGTGATCGCTTGGCGTGCATCGAATAGTACCAAATATGAATGTCTAGTTTTTTGTAGTTTAATTATTATTATTAAACAGCTCCCCATTTGTGGCATCGAGCACTATTGAAACAGTAAAGACTACATAATTATCTTTAGACTATATCAAGGATATGCTACGATTTATTCTTGCAATTTGATTGGTTAACGCCAATAACGCCATTTCACCATAGCCGAGCTTGACCCCGTCGATTTCAAGAAATTTATGAAAATACCAAACAACCGATAATTATTTAAATATGGCATTATAAACTAGCAAGTAATAAAGAGTGAAAGCAAGTATAGTGAATATTTTTAGAGTCATATACAATTTCATTGAGTGACTAGCTGTTTCATGCAGTTTCTCAGTTGTTCAAAATAAATCAAATGGCTTGCAGGAGAAACATCTGAACCAGTAAACAAACATGTTTAAAGTGTATAGAAATATTTTGCAAAAAATTAACAATTCAAAAACAATTTGCCCAAATTTTACAGTATTGATGATTGTGAAAACATAAGATACCATAACTTCATTTCATTAATACATCCCCTCATCCTTTTATGGCCAATTTTTGCAAGTTCCTAGATATGAGTATAAAAACTAAATTCCTGGCGTAGAAAGATAAGCTTTTCGTAAACTACCAAAACCATAACATAGGCTACACAAAATCAACCGCTAAAATTTCAAATAATTAAACCATTTCTCCAAATGAAGGTTAGCAACATTCTAAAAAGTTATCATAAATTCAATAATCTGCTCTTTTAAATAGGCAATTAGCAAATATTTAGTCAATAAATCTATCATTCTTTCATTTCTTTCTTCACGTTCACGGCTTTTTACGAAATTCTTCAAATTATAGGTAAGAAACATTTTCTTTCCATTTCAAGTTTTGCAATTCAGTTTTCCATAATGAATAACACGCATAAAAAATAGAAAATATTGTTCAAAGATAAGAATCCATGACTATGTATATGTAAGAAAACGATGTTAAGCATCCATTCTTTTCTTTTAATATCAAGAAGAGAAATATAAATTTCTCGATATCAATTTTTCCTCGTAGCTTTTAGTTGAATTAAAAAAGGCAAGCGTACAGCTCTCGACTCAGCTTTCTTCCTGTGACGTCACGAAAATAGGAGAATTACATACTTGATCATGGATTGAAAGATCAGAAAATGCTCTGAAAAAACGTCCCCAACAGTCACAACTCGGGGCTGGCTATGTTCTAAACCAAATAGTTCATACTTTCCGTGAACTATGCTCTGATAGCACCACTCGAGTCGCTTCAGGAGAAAACTCGAAGGCGAAAATTACTCGCCGTGGCGGCTCGTAATTTTCTGATGCCTTCTCGTTTTCTCCTTACGTGTCTCTCGTGGTGCTATCAGAGCATAGTTCACGGAAAGTATGAACTATTTGTTTATTATATTACTATTATGATAATAATATATATCATTGTTAGAATGATTACTTGATTGTTGATCCAATCGCAGTTGTATAGTACTCAATGTCAGTAAATGACAGCACTGTAGATAAATAAATAGAGTCAATGACTACACTCAGAGTTTCACGCTTTATGTGATCTTCAGACAGAGTGAAAAAATATACAATTTTTGTATACATTTACGATTCACTCTGTCTGAAGATCGCATAAAGCGTGGAACTCTGAGTAACAGAAAAGATGTCTAGCCATTGACTCTAGCTATTGCCGGATTTAACTGTATTATCATAACATATATAATTATCATAAAGCATGATGATATGTGTATATGCGTGACGAACGTCAATTTTATAGCTAAAAGCAGACTTAATCGAGCCTATAGTTGGTCAGGTCAGTACAACTAAGATATAGGATTGATTAATCTTGTCGATGTCATCTGAGCTTTACATATGCTTCAACATTTGTCGAAGCCTGTCTTATATACCACTATAACGTATTAAGAGAGTCAAGTAATGCTGCAAAGTAAGATAAAAAACTAACCAGTTCTTTGTTGCTACTGCTGCAGACATTGATGGGCCAGATGATGTGCATCCATATGCCAAGTTCTCACCAATCCCATCTAAGTTTTGAGCATGCTGCAGCATTCCTAGAGAAGCAATTTCTTTGGCATACTGCTGAGCACCTGCCATTAAATCCTTATCCAGGCTCATTGCTGGGGCATTGTGAACATCACGAAATTGGTTATGAGCCTGCAAACCAAGCTGACCAAAGGCTATAAGAGAGTAAGCATGTTGTATATATTGTATATATGTTGCATAGAAATAACTAAAGAAAAAATGTCTATAAAATGTCAATAAAATAACATAGCTATTATGTATAGTTGTAAGCAAAATGTGACACAATAACAAACTCATTTCTTCTATAAACTCCTCCGAGATTACGACTCGCACAGAAAATGTTTCTTTGTTTAGGTTCAAACCTAAACTGACTCGAAATTTATACGCTTTGCAGAAAATATTGGCAAAAACCCTAGCGTTCACAGAAATGCGCACTAAAATGCAAAGTATTCTAACAAATTGAACAAATTCATGCCAATATTTCTCCCTCCTAGGCAGTAGTTCGAATTACGGGTAAAATTACATCTATTGCAAGTTTCTTTCAATGTAGATAACTTCTGTATCAATATATATACATTTTTCAAGACTAGATTTACGAAATAATCACAGCATTTTTCACTTCTGTTTATCAGAATCATCAATATGGGAAATGTTCTAGAAACATTTTAGCTCAAGGTTGCGATAGAGTACCCGCAAGTATAAAAATTAAGTGAGAGTCAATTTTGAATTACGAATGTTCGGATGTTGTGCTCAAAATTGCTTTTTTGCTGCTGTAATGTATGCATCTGCATTTATATTTACTATTCAAAATTTGCACCTACAATTTCGTTTTTATAGTATGTGCAACTTCCATGTGGATTTGTGTTGCAATTGCTTCGTTATGTATTTAATGTTTGCATTTTTTCTATATGCATTTTTATACTTCATGCATTTTATACATAGGTTTATCGTATATAAAATGTAGCTTACAGTAGTTCCATTAACATAATTATGCGCACAATCCTTCAATACTCGCACGCGATAATCAGAACGTCACGAAATATTCTTTGGGAAAAGTTCAATGTGAGTCAAATTTGTATTTTGAAATTTGCTTCATTATTTGAAATTTAAAATCAAACTTTACATTTTCACTGTTTTCATTTTGATAGTATATGCATCTTTTATTCGAATATGTTGCACAGTAGACCCATTAATAGGCCACATGTCTGGCCAAATGACATAAAAATTAATGAATCAGATACCCTTCAAGTCACGCAGATTGCTAAGCAATCATTTTAGAGTGAAGTTGCATTGTCCTAGGAGCAGGCTGCGATCATAGTTTGTTATTCATAAAACGTTTATCTGAAAAACTGAAAAACTGAATTAAAACTGAATCGTCGCTCCCTAAAAGATTTAAACTGGTCTCAATACCCACCTCCTGCCTTACCACCACCTCCACTGTATCCCCCAACTGATCCACTTCCACTTGTTTTTCCTCCTCCAGCACCACCACCAATACTTCCACCTGCACCTGCTCCACCACCAATGGATCCTCCACCTCCGATAGATCCTCCTCCACCAATTGATCCCCCGCCACCAATAGATCCTCCCCCACCAATGGATCCCCCACCACCAATAGAGCCTCCACCACCAATAGATCCTCCACCACCAATAGATCCTCCACCACCGATAGATCCTCCTCCACCAATGGATCCTCCACCACTGATAGATCCACCTCCACCAATAGATCCTCCACCACCAATAGATCCTCCACCACTGATAGATCCTCCTCCACCAATAGATCCTCCACCACCAATAGATCCTCCACCACTGATAGATCCTCCTCCACCAATGGATCCCCCACCACCGATAGATCCTCCGCCACTAATGGATCCTCCCCCGCCAATAGAGCCTCCCCCGCCAAGGGATCCTCCTCCGCCGATAGATCCTCCTCCACCAATGGATCCTCCACCACTGATAGATCCTCCACCAGCAATAGAGCCCCCGCCACCTATAGATCCTCCGCCACCAATTGATCCTCCACTCCCGATAGATCCTCCTCCTGCTGCACCTCCTGCTGCACCTCCTGCTATAGCTCCGCCTCCTCCGATGCTTCCCCCTGCGCTTATGCTACCGCCCGCTGCTGCACCACCACTTGCTTCAGTAGAACCACCACTCAGTATACTACTAGCAAGGAAATCGAGGCCACCGCAAATGGTTTTAGAAAATGCACCCTTTTTAATATTATCTTTGAAGCCTTTTTCGATATTTCCTTTTTTCTTATACCTAGCGACGATCCAGGTACATGACTGCTTCTTTTTCTTTGAGAATGCAATCCCCATTCCTAACAGTGTACTTTCTTTCCAAATCAACTGTGTAAATTTACTTGCTTCTTTATTAGGTTCAGGGTTATCAAAGTCATAATTCTGTTCACATACTTCCTTGTACCTAAAATATAGTTTGGATTACAAAACAGATTAGTTAGTACCTTTAGTACAGTAGGAATATTTATTTTTTGCGCGATGCAGAGATTGCAAAATGTCCATTTTCATTGCTTGATAGTTGGCCTTAAGGATAAGCACGAGCTCAAAGAGCAGAGATGACTTTGGAAATGTGTCTCATTTAGGATTACAAACGTTTTTGAAGTTTATATAAAAATGTATATATAACTATGCTTTAAAATCCTTTCGACATAGTAGTAAATGATGGAAATTCAAATATAAAATATATAATAATATCTACGTCAAGACATAAGTACCTAATAGGACAGCATTAGAAAAGGTTAAATATGACCGTTGGTCACGCTGCATGCTTATAGAATTTTGTACATCTTTACGCTGCGCTTGGTTGCCATTCGCATTGTTTTTGCGAGAAAACTTGATTCTATAAGCCTGTTTTAAAGCGCGTAGCGCCTTCCAGGTAATTAATTTTAACTTTTGATATGATCGCCATCCCATTAGTTACCCAACATTTCCAATCAATTGTATTTTATTACTTTCTTACAAGATAATTTTATATGAAAAGGAATTTTGAATTAGAAATGATTATGTAACGAATTTAATTGATTTAACTGACATTTATCTTACCAATTTTTCACCGCTTCAGCAGCATTTAAACCAGAACCGTCTCTACTGCATTTCGATTCGAGATTTTCACCTACATCTTTCAAACCAGTTTCGTGTACTAATGATCCTTTCTCAGCTAATTTCTGAGCATATGCTTGTGCAGCAACAGTTAATGATTGATCCGTTATCATTGCTGGAACTTGATGAATTGCACGAAACTTATTGTGAGCATCAAGTCCAAGAACACCAAATTCTGCAATAGGGAATTTGTATACATATCTTCGTCAGCAGACATTGAATAGATTCAATTTGAGGTAGTCACATTAAATATCTACATATTGCACAATCTTAAATTATTAAACAGTGTTTTCAGTCTATAATGTCTTACCTTTGCATCATTTACCATAGATCAAATTTATTACAATTATGTTTACCCACATGGCGCTTGTTATGATAATATCAGAATTGAGACGGGGTATGATTATCAAGATATTAATATCAGTATAAAAGAAATGTAGTATTTGAATAAGATAATTTATTGGTTCAATATCATTCAACTTCATCTCACTGTAAGAAACAGAAAAGGTGTCTTCCATCTTTATTTTATTAGCAGGAATATTGCTCGACACTGCTGGGCTACGTATAGCTCCTTATCAGTTGTTTATAGTTTTATTAGTTTAAGAAAAAAGGTGTAGATCAATAATAAAAATGTACATACCTTTTCCTTTGTTCTGATTGGCTTGATTATCTGCCATAAGATTTGGTGAACTATAGTCGCCCTGGGGCATCGCCGGTGGATTGGCACCTGGTGTACCACCACTCTTTACTGCTGCATCAACAATTGCGTCGAGTTTTGTGCAGGTTTCTGCCTCAGAATAACTTCCAACGGCAACATTTGCACGGAATTCGCCTTCAATATTTCCGGCATCTCGATAGCGAGCAACGACATAAGTACATAAGAAACCATTTTTAACTGATGTTGCTTTGCCCATTCCAAACATAGTACTACCTTTCCATACAAGCTGTGTGAAATGCCCTGCATCTGGACGAAAGTTGCCATTGTTGAAATTATATTTGGAATCACATACTTCCTTGTACCTATTGTTCACATTTGATATAATAACAATGAATTATACATAAATAAGAAGGGAGGAATATTGAAGAAAACGCTTTAGATAAAATTTTGTTGCTGCAGTTAATTTTTATATTAATTATATTGTTTTTTCAGCTTATTTTTTCTCTTATGAATCTAAAAATTCTTTTTTTTTTATGCATAATTAATTTTTATTTTAATAATTGTTTTTATATTTTTATATTTTTATAATCATAATTATTTTTACTTTAATTTTTAATTGATAAATTTTTATTTTAATAATTATTTTAATAATTATTTTAATATTTTTATAATTATAATTCTTTTTACTTTAATTTTTAATTAATTAATTTTTATGCATAATTAATCTTTCCATACAAGAATTTTACAATGTATGAATGTCTAAGCAAGGAGGAATGTTTAATTTAAAACAAGAAATATGTAACACTGCTAATGTGTTAATTACAGTAGCATAATACGGCTAGTATGATTAACTACATGCTAGATTGCTATGCAGTGCGTGTTATGTAAATGTGTTAGCAAGGTCATATCTGTATCTAGCATAATGACATTAATTGATTAGATGAGGTTTTCACGTGTTTTGCACCCGGGGGGTAACTCCACTATGACGGCTATATGGGGACGTGCCACTTTTTTGGGGTACATATTCCAGCTTAGGAAAAACTTTTTGGGTATGAAATGTCAAATTTTGGAGCTGTTGGGTATCCTATTTGTGACTTTAACAAGAATTTGAAAAACTTTTGCATAATTTTTGTCTATTTATTTAAAACAATCAACCTGCTGGATCTTTTTGGGTAGCATCAATTTTTGGAACTTTTTGGGTACTTTTGGATCCCTGAAGAGCTGAAGTTACCCCCCGGGGTTTCGCATTACCAATTAATATACATCATGTGTATATATGAGAAGATCTGAGCATGCATACGTGTATAGTTGTTCATTGAAAGACATAACAGTGCGCGTGAAAAAGGAGATAACATCCAAAACAGATTTAAATATATTTCAGAAGTTCATTAAATCATCATTATTATCATTTTAATCATATCTATTGACATTATATATTGATCAGCTTGATAATAATTAACGGCTTTGGCATATTATTTAAATAAATTACATCCAATTTCAAGACATCTTTTTTATTCAAGTTAACCAACTCATTCATTTGTAAATGAAAATTATAATACATTTAAAAAATCCCTAATCTCACAAAATTTGCTAGAAGATTCTGTCTGGCTATTTACAAGAAAATATTTATGCGTAGTATGTCAAAATCATTACATGTTACGTCTTCTATAGATAACACACAAATCTACAGTTACGGAATTACTACAATTACGGGTCGGAATTATTTAAAACATCTGTACAATGGTATAGCTTCGTGTATAGTGATGTACAATAGACCTTCAATAGACCTGAATACAAGTTACGGATAACTTACAATTACTCTACTGTCTACTGGTAATACAAATAGATGCACAGATGCACTATGTCCATGTTTCCAATTCACAGGACTTCTGGTATCACTTACTGTAATGTCATTGAAGAATCGCATGTCATGAAATTCTCGACGTATCATGTATTAAGAAAAATGTTAGATCATTGTGAATACGAGAACATCAGTGTGTACATTCGTATATATATATGTGTAATAGTGCATTGATGATGTCATTCTCATGCATGATTTTATTTACTATATTAAAATGCATGTTGTGCCATGAAAGTTCCACGTATTTGCATTACCAATGACTATATATCATTGTGTATATATGAGAACATCCGAGTGTGCAAATATGTGTATAATAGTGTGTTGATAGTGTCATTCATATGCATGACGTCATTTACAATAATATAATGTATCATATGCCATGAAGATACCCACGTATTTTGTATTACCAAAGAGTATAAATCATTGTGTGTATGAGAACATCAGTATGTGCATTTGTGTGTATGATAGTGCGTTGGTGGTGTCATTCACATGCAAGATTTCATATATTATTATACTATCTATATTACCATGCTTTAGTGGCATCTTCAGCTGTCATAATGTCATTGTCAACATTACAATCTGATGCAAGATTTTCTCCATCTTTGTTATCCTCAGAAGCCTCCAATGTGCCTCGTTTAGATAACTTGATAGCATAGACTTGAGCTTCTCTGCTGATACTATCATCAATTTCCAAGGCTGGAGAACCGTGTATTGCTCTTAACGCATTGTGAGCTATTAATCCTCGCCGGATAAAGTCTGCAAAGTGTAAAGTAAAATTTATTAAATAATCAGAGGATATTCTACTTTCCAAAATCTATGTATTTCCAAATTGTAGCAGAATGTCAATACACAGCAAAATTGTATTGTCATTGGTAGATTCATTTTCTATATTGGAGAACTTCCTTGATCAAAATATTTTATTTTATTTTTTAACCATCTCTTACAATACTTTTCGTTTGAAGCAAGGTTGATTACCTTAAAGAATATCTTTCTGGTTTCAAGTACAGTGATTTTTTGTCATACTCAAGAGTACTGCATGAAATAATTTGGATGAGAAAGCTCTTATAGAAATAACTCTTTGTTTATAAATATCTCTACAATTCCAGTGTGGCATTAGCAAAGCAAGTTTCAATTATACCAATTCATATTTCAGAATAATATTATCCAGTCAATTAGATTTTCCAGAGTAAATGCATTATACAGCGGTTTACCATCATCTGTACGTTGAGGAAAACATTAGATTTGGAAGCTTCAAAACTTCTTACCTGCATCTTCCTTTGCATTTCCTGCATTCCCATCCCCAGATGCATCGCCTCCAGGATTGTTCTCGCCTCCTGGTGACCCATATGGTGAAGGATTTCCTTCTGGTAGTTGGTCTGGTTTTTCCCCAGGTGTCCCATATGGTTTTTCTTCAGGTGTTCCATATGGCTTTTCTTCAGGTGTCCCATATGGCTTTTCTTCAGGTTTCTCTTTGGGTTTCTCACCTGGTTTTTCACCCGGTTTTTCTCCTGGTGTTCCTCCGCATGCTCCTCCTGGTCCCGGTGCACCACCTGGAGCGCTACAGCCTTGACCTTGGCCAGCAATAGGGGATAAATCTGCAGGGTTAATACAGTATGTTCCACATGAAACTGGTGGTAAGCTGTCTAAAGCAGCCATATCAGGATCGCATAAGAATCCATCACACAAACTGGCATCTGATATTGTCGCTGGCAAGTTATTGCAAGCATCTCTTTTCAAACTGGCTCGTTTCACATTTTCGTCATATTGTCCAATATAATTTCCTTTGGGTTTGTACAAAGTAGATAATACTTTGCATGTCATATTATCCGTTTTGAAATCTCCAATGGCAGCTCCTAGTATTTTACTATTTTTCCATAACACTTGTGCATAATGTCTAGTATCAGTTATGTCATTTTCTGCTTCTGAAGTTTTCTTACATCCTTCCTTATACCTATACAAGTCAATAAGAAAAAAAGGAAGAATGATCGAACAACTTGCATAACCATAATATGTTTTTCTATCTAGCAAGCGTTTGAATTTTTGACGTTTGTTCTTCGAATGACTTTGAATGAGGTTGACTACATATATTTTATTATTTCACCTATTATATCAAATACCATATAATGATTGCCTTGTTTATGTATAGCTCAGTATATTGTGCAGCTCTTGCTAATTTGAATTCGACTTCCTCTGGGTGAATATTTCCGGCAGATAATAGACATATATAATTCTTCTGATATGTAAGGTGAGGTGATTCATAGAAAGATGCTATCCTGCACTATTGCTTTGTAACTGAGAACTCATTTCTGTTTAATTGATAACAATGAGAACTAGAACAAGTTTCTTCAAATCTCAAATTGGTTTGAACATCTTGTCTGTTTTATCAATCGTCTAGCTTCAAGTAGATTATACGGTATTGCAGACTATCATCCTTACCAATTCAAAGTAACGTCTTTTCCATCAATTGGTGTAATATTATTAGCGTTATTACTGCATTGTAGATAAAGGTTTTCACCAACATCCTGTAGACTATTTGCACCTTCCGTTAACTGCATTTTTCCATCTTTCTGGATCTTTTGTATTCGATCTCTTGCCAATTTGATCAACTCTTTATCGAATTGAAGAGATGGCGTTTCATGAAGTTTCCTGAGTTTATTGTGGGTAATAAGGATATCGCGTAGTACTGCTCTCTCTGAATGAAAGTAAAAAATATTAATAGAGAAATTTCATTATGGTTTTTATATCTGCTTGAGGCAAAAACTATCCTTTTCGAATAATTATGTTGTTTACTTTATTATCCACAAATTAGATAGTTCTTTATTTCAACCCATGCAGCATGGAGAAATTTCTAACATTATTGATGTCACCGCTTGGTAGTATTGCTTGTATGTTTGAGGGACGCAAGGTTAATTTACATGATTAATCATTTAAAAAGTTACAGCACAAACAAATTATACTAAAACAAACAACTTTTGAAAAATCATGTTAACATATATACAGATTATAAATGTTCATGTGACAACTATATAAATAGCTATAGCCAACTTTGATAATAGCATTAGTAGTAATTACAAATCAGATATATGTTTGAAGAAATGTTAGGAAAGATCAAATATCAAATTTTTAGTATAAGTGAAAATACAAACATTCCAGTTGTTGATGGAACATTGGCTATAATTAATTACTTAAACTCTATGGTAGATATTTTATATCACTGAGAGCGTAGTATTTATTTATACGATTTTAAAGCTATCTATATACCTAAATGCTAAAAAGTGTAAAATGTTAACTGATTACTACTTTACCTCCATTCTTTTGAATAGTTTGATTTTTATCTTTCAAATCATTCACTTTGATATCAACCGGTTCTCCAATAGATGAAATGTCATCAATCAAAGATGGTGTTTCACTCTTCTTAGGGATAGCCTCCATACTATTCAAATCTCGTTTTAATCCTGGACATGAAGTAGGATCAAAACTTCCTTTCTTTACTTCATTAACAAATGTTTCAATGTTGTTTCCTGCCGGTGTGTAACGTGCAACAACATAATCATAAGTTGAATTTTTGATTTGGATTCTTGCTCTTCCCATCCCCATTTCTGTTGTGGACTTCCAAATGACTTGACTGAAATGGCCCACTTTTTCAATGTCATCCTTTTCAACACCAAAACTATATCCAGGATCACAAACTTCAAGGTACCTATGCAAAAAATATGTAATTTATATTACTTTATTTGTAATAATTCAAACATGTAAGGGGTTTGGATAACCATTATGTTGGATTCTTCGCGTTCTATTTTAAAATGATATTTGTAGGAATTCCATTCAAAATGTATTTAATGAAAAATCAATGACCCATTAAATTATAAAACAAATCATTGTTGTGCTGAAATTGATGAGAGATAATTGATGTTCCAGACAAAGGTTATGTGACATGATTAATAAAATGGTTATATTACTATGGTTCGTGTGTCACCGAAAATTAGACCCACGAATTCTCTAACAACAACTTCTCTATTAACAAACAAGATATCAATATCACAAACGAGGCGGTAACATTTTTTGTTAGAAAACTCGCGGCTCTAAATTCCGGTAACCCACTCACAACTTCACAAGATTGAGGTTATCCCCTAACATATATCAGTAGACCCGAATATGCAGCCTTAATTGAATTTGTATGAACAACATAATTGAAATCTCTAATGTTATTATGATTTATTATCATATATTGTTTGGAAATAAATGTGCATAAAACCAGATAAATTATAGTCTGAAAATTGTTGTTGATTAGTATAACAACCATAATGTAAGATCAATATAAGCTTTGCATGATGGAGGATTAATAAAACACACATTAGCCTCACGTGTACATGCTTTATGCGTGGTAGCAACGATCAACAATCGAAATGATGATACACCAATCATATAGCATGATCACGTTTTGTTATTAATCACGTGACAATACGAAATAGCTATCACAATACATTATTAATTATCTCATGCGGTTATATGCCTCCAGGGCAATGCGTATTGCCTATTGTGCGTCATGCATATTGCCTAAAGCATCACATGGCATCATATATATAGATACATCACAATAGCAACACTTCACAAAGTGATATAACGGAGACCAGGAAGACTTTTTACCATAAACAGTTCATAACTAAATCCTACCAATGACAACTAAATATACATACCAACTAAGTGTTGCTTCACCAGCCGATAGCTTGTGACCCTCCTTGGAACGTTTAACAGCAAGATTTTCACCCTCACCATTTGATGAATGCTCTAACGATCTTCTCTCTGCCGCTTTTAGAGCGTATTTCTGGGCTGCTTCGCAAAGCTCTGTTTTCATAAATAGTGGAGGAGCACCATGTTTTGCTCGATATTTGTTATGCGATTTCACACCCTCTTTGCAAAATCCAGCTAAATCAAAATAAACGAAAGTACAGTCAAATCTGTTATAACGGTCACCTCTATAAAGTGGTCACCTGTGTGTAATGGTCACTATTGGTATGTCTAAATATGAATTTTTTATTGAATCAACCATGGATATAAAAGCCACCTGTGTATAATGGTCAGTTTATCTACCTCTCATATCTGGCCGTTATATACATGTTTCGCTGTAGTTATATTTTAGGTTTGTCACTCTAGGTCATATATCTTCCTAATTCTAAAATATTTTAATCAAAAAAGCAAAGAGTTATTTCCAGTGCAGAGTACTTTGGAGTAGAAACAGTACACGCATAGTCTGGTATCCACATTGCATGTGGACTGAATGCCCAGAGGAAATCCTCATTAGAGTTAAACTCTGATCTGACGAGTAAATGAGGATACAATGTAAGAAATCAAATTTCTATAAGCAGAAAAGTCTAACTATGTAGACGGGTTACCTCCTGAAAGTAAATTAACATATTTATAACTGTGCTTCGTTACCTGGGTCTCCATCTGCTTCAGAAAACGTCGATTTTGATTCTGCACTATTTGAATTATCTGGTTTATCATTGGCTGATTTATTATCATCCTCATTCCCAGTCACATTTTCACGTTTCAGGATTCCACCTGCTTCTTTGTTTTGTTCAAATACTTCATCAATAGGGTCACGTTGACAGAACGTCGCACGGTCGAATGTTCCTTGTTCGATGTTATCTTTTGCTTCTGCATTTGAATTTCCATTTCTACCATAACGAGCAACAACAAATGTACATTTTACGTTATCTTTAACTGAAGTAGAACGTCCCATGCCAACTTCATTATTATTCTTCCAGATTAATTGAGAAAACTTTTTCACATCCTTTGTTACTTGTGGCTTAGTAAAATCAAATGCATTTGTTTTGCAAATCTGTGAATACCTATGCAATAATAGAACGTAATTAGTTTATCAAATTCATAGGTTCGTTCTGCGTTTTCATTTCAGCATTGTTTGAAACCTGGAAATGAATGCTGTCTACACAGGAAAATGTTAATTCATTTAAAATATGATGCTTGTTTCTAGTTTATTTCATATTTTTTAGCCAAAAATGTCTTGGTTTTGGCAAACATGTCTTGTTTCAAGCGAAGTTGCATTAGACCTGAAATACAAAAGCGTTTGAAATTTGGACATATTTGTGCTTGAACTTGCATCTCTGCTCAAAACAAGAAATTTTTAACACTAATCAGGTGAAGCAAACTCGAGAGAATCAAAACGTCTTATGTCGCAAGAATTACAGTTTGCCTGATGTATATTCATTTATCTATTATCATGTAAGGAAAATGAATATGAATCTGGAATAATGAGTTACCATGATTTAACAGCGTCTGTTGCAGTCATTTCTTTATCTTCAAGTCCACATGAATATGCAATGTTTTCATTTTCATTATTACTATCTTCAACCGATGCTTCTGGTTTGCCTCGCTTTGACAATTCCTCTGCATATTTTTCAGCCTCTTTTGTAAGTTGCACACTTGCTTTAATCAACGGAGCGTTGTGAATATTTCTTAATTTATTATGAGCAGCTACACCATCAGTTTCAAAATCTGAAAAACAAATGGCATATGACATCAATCAGCCAAATGATGATATTTTCTAAGAATATTTTATTGTTTAATTTCCACAACACTAATAAACAGACTCAATTGACTCAAAAAATGAGTAGGATGAGCTTTAGAGTCAAGTAAATTATCACATTTATCATCATTATTATCATCATATATTGTAATCCTTCAAGTTGCAGAAATTAAAGACTAAATAAGTTTACCCGATTCTATATTATTTTTGTTGGGGAAAGCTTCAAACTATGAATTATGAAGTAAAGTGTCTTTCGAATCTGCAAGTTTGACCTCAGAAGTTGACTCTCCATCTGTAAATCACTGTGAGAGAGTTCACAAAATTGAAATTCGCACAACACACAAACTGAAACACATAGCCACCTGGAGAAAATCACAAATTCCTATTTATGCAATGTTGGTCTGCTTTTGTGATTAACTAATCAGAGAGGGGGAATATGTACAGTGAAAGTAAACCTAGTGGAGCAATACATCGGATGTAAGTTTGTGCAGTTGTTTGATTTAGAACACCGAAACGTAGCAGCAAAATGTTTCTATACCTGAAACAGCAGCTGTAGAATCAGTTTCTTCGATCACATCGTCTGATGACTCTCCAGGTTCCTGCTCAATATCAATCATAGATCGCATTGCAGTTTCATCTGATTCTGACGCCATTTGACGTGCTGCAGAACGAACTTTAGTACATATTGATTCTGAAAATGTTCCACGTGGGATATTTTCTCTGAATTGTCCAATCATATTGCCTGGATTTTTATATTTAGCAACAACAAATGTACATGTCATATTTTCAACTTTACTACGGGCTGTTGCCAGACCAAGACGATTTGAATTCTTCCATATTAATTGAGTAAAATGTCCAGAGCCTTGTGATCCTATTTCTGCATCAAAGTCATAGCTTTTATCACATGCTTCGTTGTACCTATAAAAAGGAACGATTAATTGATAATGAAAATTATGCAAACATTTTGAAAAGAACCATCACGAAGTATTTTCATCAAAGTATTTATTCCTGTGACATTAGTTCCTCACTAAAAAAGTTTTTCTACCGATTCTAGCATTAGCATTATCTTTTGTACTATGACTACGTTCAAAAAATATACTGTACAATATTTTTCACAAAATAGGATTCAAACGTATATGCTAAAGATGCTTACGAACTTAATTTGAAAAGAGAAATATATCAACGCGTACAAAGCGTACAAAATCAATTTTGATACCGAGTTATTCCATATAGAGGAAATAACTTTGTATACAGATACACAGATATTAATTAAAACAATTTCATTCGACTCACCAATTCATGACAGCATCACGAACAACAGATGCACGACTACGATTTTTGCTACATTCTGAATAAATGTTTTCTCCGTCATTCTGTTTCATATCTTGATCAATGATCTTCAATCTTGCCATGTGATTTGCTCGTTTTCTAGCCTCTCTGGTTGCATTGGAATCCAAACGCAAAGGTGGCGATTGATGAACCTTACGGAAATCATTGTGAATTCTCAATGCATCAAGGGTCGCTGAATCTGTAAGATTTATATACATATTATTTTAGGTTAATCATGTATATAGATGCTAGCTTGTTTTTATCAAAGGGAATACTACTTGAACATCTATCATATAAGCAGAGCTATCAATCATAATTCACATCTGAATAGTATGATGACTGTTAAAAATAACTTAAATGTGAACTATTCAAAGCTGTCAATTATAACTCATCTGCATAATTAAATTGCCATATAATATATTGTTTTCAGAACTTGATTTTCATTAAACTTACTAATTAATGCATGGCGTTTGATAAAAAAAGTAGTCAAGATAATTGAGTGACTGCAGATACTACTGACCTGTTAGCGTATCTCGAAGGACAGCTTGATATTCTTCAGCAGCGGTAACGGTAGCACGTGATGCAATTTTATGATAATCACTACAAACACTTTGATTAAACTGTCCAATTTGTACGTTGTCTTTGAATGCGCCTTTTTTATTACCAGGTGATGTGTATCTACTAACAACATAAGTACACAATAAGCCATCATGACTCTTTCTTGTTGCTACACCAACACCTAAATCAGACGAATTCTTCCAGACTAATTGTGTAAAACGTGGCATTCCTTGGTCTCCGTTTTCGCTATTGAATTGGAAGCTCCTCTGACATAGCTCTTTGTACCTAGAAACACAAAAAAAAGATTTCAAACAGATTAGCAAATATCCTATAAGCCCTATTGTTTATCTGTGTAGATGTTTATATCTTCGCGCGTAGCTTTATCATATTCGCAACGAACTTTGAGTTTAATCCTAAAATATTCGTATTACTTCGGGAATCCTTTCCACTTTATCGTTACCTTCATTCTTCCTTAACCAAATAGAGTGAAGCGAGAAACGCTTTTTCCGCTGAGGAGCTTTATTGTTTTTTTCAAAATAGTTTAAACGTGCGATGCTGCAGTTGTTGTAAGTGAAGCTCCAATCTAATATTTTGCATATGTTTAAAATGTTCGCATTTCACATCAAATGCTAATCTACTCGGCTCTACTATTTTAGGGTACCATTTTGGCATCATGATGGCCGTTTAATCAACCAAATTTTCAATTCTGTCTCCAATTTTCAGTTAGCAGCTATGAACTCGATGTTATCGCTTCTGTGAATGCTCCCAAGTCGATTTTTTTCTTTCTTTTTTTGATTGTAAGAAGCAAAGAGTATAACAAGTTTAATAATAAATCTAATAATAATTAACTATTTCCACAAATGCGATTTTCATGTGATTCCTCAAAAATGAAAATGTTCTGTGGATACTTACCATGCAGCCACAGCTCTGTCAGCTGGGACAACGGCACTTCTTGGATTGCAAGATAAAAACAGATTCTCTCCTTCATTTTCTAAATGGCTATGCTTCAAATGACCTTCTGTAGAGATTTGTCGTGCCCATGCAGCTGCCTCATCAGATAATTTTTCATCTAGTTGCAGGGGTGGTGACGAATGAATACTTCGCAAAGCATTGTGAGCGGCCAAGATTTGTCGTTGGAATAAATCATAGTCGACTTCTAGAACACAATGGAATAGATTGTACGATCAGTTAGATAACTGTATTTGCTCAGTTACCAAGAAAAACGTATATCAAATTGGATAAATAAAGTATTGCTCTACTTCAAAGCAGGTTAGAATTTCGAGTTGTATTCTATGGTCAAACACTTGTTATTTATTATACTCCAATGATATGCAATGTCCAATAAGATGTTGAACATTTCACTTTTAACTTAAAAGGTTGTATTTTATAGGACTACAACGAGGGAAAATAGGTTTTAAGAACTGGTGATGCTTAATTATATTCTTTACACATGTGAACTCCTTTCCAAGAAAGATGTACTACTAGTAACACCAAGACCATTAAAAAAAGTTGTGCAGTTTTCATGGCAATTTCATGAAATCTTCAAATTTTAATGGAATCTTCATCAAATTTTTACAATTTGATTTCGTGAATATGAATATTAAAAAAAAATATTGGTTTAAAAAAATCATCTTTTCACTTTTTGACATTTCAATGGTGTTTTCACAAAATTTTCATCGCAGTGAAGACTTGTAATGATGAATACTTAAAAAATGAAACTCTTAATCTTGCAGTTCTATATTTATGAATCTGAAAGTATCTTTAACATGCTGAATAATAATTAAAATATAAAATAATTGTATCATCTTCGAAAGTCGTAACTTTAATGAAATGGATTGTTAACTTATGAGATTTCCCATTTATTTTACATTGACATTATCGTTATAATTAGTCACGCATGAACAGACCAATTACAAGTCTGTGTAGAATATTTTACGTAGATTAATAAATTTGGAGCACTTTGTACCTGTTTCTTGTTCTTGTGTAGTACTCTCCTCTGCCTGGTTTATATCGTCCCTACCCTGATGGCTAACAACAGCGTTTGCAATATCAAAAATCTTCTTACAATCAGTTGTGTTAAATTCACCAAGTGGTACGTTATCACGAAATGATCCTAAGATGTTTCCAGGTTCTTCATAGCGTGCAACGATGTATGTACATCTTCTACCATCAAGTGACTTTCTTTCTGCCACACCAACTCCTAGTTTATTTGAATTCAGCCAGACGACTTGTGTGAAATGGCCGGCTCCTTGGTGACCCATTTCTTTACCAAAAGTGTACGATTTATCACACACTTCTTTGTACCTAAAACAGCAATGAATTACTTAGGCCAGTCTCAGTGCATTGACTAAGGAGATACGTTCCCTTTACCTGCCGTATCTACAAAATATTGCTTAGCAGAAAACATAAAACGTGAACACTACTGGATTAAATAAAGAATGCCAGCTAACACGAATCGATGTCCATTATAAACAAACCATTATATGCAATAATCATAGCTATCTATTACCTGCCAAGCATGCCTTTTCATATCGTATGTGGATGCTTTTTTTCTCTAATAAACAATATTTCTAATAAATGACTGGTAGTCAGAACAATGCTTAGGGGTATATTATCAGAAACGAACTAAATTTTGCCTCCTACTGAAATACTACATTAATCAAACACTAGACCAAACATAGATCATGTCTTGGATTATAGGATTACATATATCATCGGTATAGAAGTGGATTGGAAAAGTAATTATGATTACCTTTCAGTGGAAATCATATATGCTTCAGAAAGTGCTTGATAATGATACCTACCATTCAGAAACTGCTCGACGAGGGGGCACGTGATGTCCCTTTTTATCGCAGGCTAAAAATGAATTTTCACCATCGTCTGTATCAGTACCGAGTTCAAGTGTTCCCATCTTCGCTAGTTTTGTAGCCCATGTCTGTGCTTTCTCTGACATAGCTGGATCAAGATGCATCGCTGGACTACCATGAAGTTTACGGAAGGCATTATGAGTGGTTAACGTTTCTCTTCTGAATGTCTCTAGATCTGAAAACACAAAGTCGCTTGAGATTTAAAGTCCATCTTACTTTGACAACAACAACGTCAATACATATTTTCCGTCCAACAGATTGTTTATTGTTATTTAAAATGTCATTTGTGGAAACAAAACATGTAATCAGTTACTATTCTCTTATATAGCTTCCTGATTGGTTCTACTAAAAATCTACATCACACCAATTATGTTAAGCAATAATTTCATTGATGAAAAATCTCTTTTATTTATAGTTAATTTTCTATACCTTCCAATGATGGAGCTGAGATTGTTTCATCTGTTGCAATATCAGCCATGATGTCATTTGTTGGATCACTGTAGCTGCCATCATCTGTAGGGTACGTTACAAACTCCCGAGAATCGATCGACGGTTGTGATGGACCATTAAACATGTAAGCAGCATCTTCCGGTGATAGAAATCTTTCTAGACTTATTCGAGAATAAGGATCGCGACTGCGATAAAACGGTGAGCGAACTGGCATTTCTTCTGATATTGCATTTCTAAGAGCATAGACAGCCGATCGATCATCATCAACATCATTTGGAACTAAAACTGATGAAGGAGGTTTGACATAAAATGTTCTTTTATTATTCGGTGATTTTGTTTTCTCTTTACCGACTAGAAAACCATCTTTGCCATGAAGCATTTTCTGACCTGTGCAGGGTTCAAATTAATTTGTTAAATACTATATCACGATACATAACAATACAAATAACCATCAACATACTTTCCAATTATTTTATTGTGATCAGCAGTTCTTTCGAATTATGCTATGCTCTGATCCAATCGTGTGAGGATAAATGACAATTATTTCAATACTTCTACCCATTGAAAAAACTTCTATGGATAGTTGAGGTGCTACATAGATGAAATCTGTATTCATCAACTAGCATCACAGCACAAATCACCTAGCCATTATGTTTTTATGTTTGCATGCACACAAACCTTGTAGCAAATTGGTCCCTAACATTCTATGAAAGAATTTCTCTCTCATTCTTAAGTTGAAAAATCAATAATGTACAATAGGATGTCATTTACCAACTCAATACTTAGTGATAAGAATAGGTATGTTCCACAATCATAGTGTTTTCACAAAATAATTCACGACAATCGTGAGGAAAACATTTTTCAGTTACATTTCCCACAAATAGCGGCTCATGTGAACTTCACTAGAATGATCCACGCGCCTTGCAGGTTATTATTCATTAGCGAAACAGTGACATGTGTCAGCTGAACATGGGAAGATAAAGCTATATCTAGGCAGGTAATTTTACCAATTTGAGTAAGAAAATACTGTCACAAAATCTTAATAAGCCCTTTGATAAAAGGTAGGAATTACTGATGAGTTAAATGCATAAAATTGACCAGCAGTCTTTGCCTCCGGTATTCGAATATGGTACATTATGCACACTACTTAGGACAGACTTAATGGCATTCTGTTTTTAAATCTGTGCTCGCAAGGCGAGATGGTTAATTGTATGCCTTTAATTGTATCCACCTAAGTAGATAATTTTTCAAAAGTATTTCAGTGAGATAATAAATATATACATTACCGATAGAAGAATGTTTCTTATATCTTTGAATCATTTTTCTTCTAAGAAGAGATGCTGTTAATGTTATTGTTGTATCTTTGCAGTACGGTTTCCTATCAAATGTTCCTTTATTGACATTTTCTTTAAAGAAGCCTTGGATGTTTCCAGGTGGTCGATACAAAGCAACAATATACACACACGATTCATGTTTTGTGTTGTTGTATGCAAAACCAATACCAAGTTTTCGACTTTCTTTCCATATTAATTGTGTAAAGCTTGGAGCAGCTACTTTCATTGGTTGATCAAAAGTAAAACCTTTCTTGCAAACTTTGTTATACCTAAAATATTCAGCATCACATCATTTGAGAATTCAATGAATAACTGCTCGGTAATATATTATATTCTGAAATGTATCACTCTTATATAGGACCCAAACACCGTATTTCAGTAATTAGTGCTTTTGGCTAAGATATGAAGTTTTAAAGTTTTCCAACTGATGATTTCATTTACTAGTGTGCATTGAATTCAAATGGTACACATTGCCAAAAGATGAACTCGTGTAAAAAGTTTGAAAAACTACCCATACAGCTATGCAAAAAGGTAGTGTTGGGAAAGGTTAGAGAGAATCCGGAAGAATTTTTATCTCTTGTTACCCGTGTCCAAAATCCTCGTATGATAAATATGAATCAGATAAAACACAGAATGTTTATGAGTCTGGTAACAACCGTTTAATCATAATGGTACAGGGGCTAATAAATGGACTCAAGTAATACAAGGAATATCGTCGTCAAGCCTGTTTCCCATATAGCCAACTCGCCCGCGTCATTTCCTGAGTTATTGGCTGCGACATTGCCTGCGTCATTCGACTTTCTTCTATTGTTTCGACCGGATGTCACTAGTCCTGCCTTAGTAATTTCAAAGTTGGTGTGAGTTCAACTTTGAAATCACTCAGGCAAGGCGGGCGATATCCGGTCTAAACAATGCAAAAAAGATCGATATACGGCTGTGACTCAAGCAAATGTTGCAGGCAACGATGCAGGCAAACTGGCTATGGGAACCAGGTTTAAATGGGAAGATGGAAGCAGGCTCATCAGAAATCGGTTTGGGAATATATATTAATGTAATAATGGTAGAGTTCTTTCATGCAGAACTATGTGTCCTTAAAATAATGTTTTTTGCCCTTAAAAAGAATCACTTGTCCAACACAATCTGTTTATAGTGAATATCGCTTGAATTTTATAGAAAAGGTTAAATATGTAGAAAACAAGATGTTCCGATTATCGCTTAGAATAAAAAAGGAAACAAGGGAAAAATAACTCAATCAAAAGTCGGTTGTACTAAGAGTACGAAATTCAAAAAAAAAATTATCTGACCAAGATATACCCCCAAATACCCTAGGCTTCGAAATATCTATATAGTGGAATGCCAGGTTTGCTGATCATTTTTCAGTTTAAAGTGCATATATACCGTAACAGTAAGTACCATATCAACAATACTGATACTATATATAAGTAATATATCGTATTTCTGTAATCCACATCTTTTATTCATTCTGAAATTAAGCTAACAAACTTTCAACTAATTTCAATTTTCAGATTTTGCCATAATTGATCATAATTTATTATAATGTGACGTAGTCACCTAATTATAAACGTGTCAATACTTACTGTGATTATTGTGTAACTACTAAAGTCATATGATCTTTGAATAATCTTGTAATGTATGTTGAAATATTGTCAGATCTATTCAGACATAATGCAAGCATGTTCTCTGTCTAGAACGACACCACAAATTGGCGTCCCCGAGTGATTTCAGAAATTAATCACCAATTCATGCATATATCATTATCGCGATATGCAGTATGGATATAAAAATTGAACGTTAAACTTAACTAATCCAATCCTGAACGCACCACACAGCGTGTTTCACGGCATTGGATGCCAAAGGACTTGGAAATATTATATTTGGTCTATCTAGCCCAGCTCTTGGTGGTATGTAAGGTGGTATGCAGCCCACAACTATTTTTATTGTCTAATTAAGTTATAATACAGTGGAAATATAATAAGCCCACCCACTCTCGAAATTTAGTTGGTGTATGGTTTGACAAAACGTTTGATTGGACGTTTCAAAGTTTATTTAATAAATTATATAGTACAAGTGATAAACCTAATTGTTGACACACATCGATCATCGATAGATAGCATTTGGTAGAGATTCCATTTGGCTTGCAGTGGCTTGTAGCCCATTAGCCTTTACATAAAAATTCTAAGGTTTAATTATGTTACTGAAATAAAGGGTAATGGCTGTATGCCCACTGGCCCCCATAACCACGCTCAGATGGTTAGAAATTAATTGGACTCGTCGGACACCTTATATTTTGATAATAGTTGTATTTCAGCTACTTAAAGTTCAAAGGGAGATGTGTTGTAGATAGAAAAAGTTATTGTATTGTGAATTTTGTATGTGTGTGAATTTCATGTGTTTGTTATATTACGTCGTATTACACACAAATATTACGTCGTATTACAACAAGAGAAATGAGAATGAGACCTCCTAGCCATTACGGTTTTTAGAATCTATATAACAATCTAGTAGTAAAGTTGTTGAATTGTTTTTACACTAGTTATATATATTAACAATAATTAATTACTTAAATCTTTAATACTAATATAACTATCAAATTCATAAACATAACTGACAATTCTGTTTTCTCTAAGAAGGTTGAACTGACGTGAAATATGACGTAGTCCCCTAATTATATTGATAGTGATTATTGTGTAACTACTAAAGTCATATGATCTTGGAATAATCTTGTAAT
This sequence comes from Haliclystus octoradiatus, assembly GCA_916610825.1. Taxonomy (NCBI): domain Eukaryota; kingdom Metazoa; phylum Cnidaria; class Staurozoa; order Stauromedusae; family Haliclystidae; genus Haliclystus; species Haliclystus octoradiatus. The sequence continues at coordinate 21,533,225 of OU744451.1, forward strand.
GTATGTTAAAATATGGTCAGTTCTATCCAGACATAATGCAAGGGTGTTCTTTGTCTAGAACGACACCACACATACTTTAACTTAATTAACTTATAATAATTTATTGTAATTTTTCATTGATAATTATATTTGTCAAAATGTATCCTAATGTCTCCTAATTTATCATGATTCATCATGATAGTTTTACAGTTTTAGTAAGGCATAGTAAATTTCAGTAAGTAGCTTCTATTAATTGATTTAAGCATCCGATTGAAGTATTATTGAGTATAATATTTGCTACTGCTCCATATTGGAGCTAATTCTCAGATTTGTGTAGATCCACATTTGACTTGCTTTCTGAAAACCAAACCTCATTTGGTTTTCTCTTACATTATTCTAAAACAAATTCTACATTGCAACGTTGATAAGGCGTAGAAACAGTTTGATTTTGTTCAGATTAATAGCCTCTGATTCAAGTACAAAACTTGCATCAATCAATCTAACATATTCTATGATGGATTGCAGATACAACCAGCTAATATTTGGGAATAGAGTTGAAGTAATTGTGGACACAGTTCAATAGTTCATCGAAATACTTCTCGAAAGGCGCATGCATAAATTCAGTAACATCTCGCAGAAGCAAAATTTATAACATAACGCTGTAACAAAATATTTCAACGAATAACGATACTAGCATTTAAATTTGAGATAAATGACAGCGATAAAAGAGACATAATTGGCAATAATCCGTTATCTTCATAATAACATCGTCAGGCAAGAGAGTGATAAAGGAAATTTACAAAATATATATAGTGAATCTAAATACAGCGTAAAATTATAACAAAAGAGTGCTAATAATTAAACAAAGCGCCGGGATTTCACAGAGTCTGATTGTGTGTTGAGTCTAGGCTTGATCTGCCGAATTGCAAGCATTTCATGAATAAGGCAATCAAAGCGATTTTTGCATTTTTCAATTACTTTGAAATTTTTATGGCAATCGCGGACAATGATACCATGAGAATGTCGAAGATGCGATCCATTAGCTGATCCGCTATGTCCGTCAATGCGTTGATGTAAGTGTTGGCAAGTGAAGCCAACATAGCTTGCATCACACAAGTCACATTGAAAACAATAGACAACGCATTGATGGGACAAGAGCGGTGGCTTAGGCTCACGTAATCGCAATTCATCGACAAGTTTTTTAGTTTTAAAAATCGGTCTTACAGCTTGGCCGATATTACCACTTAAATTTGATAACTGTTTTTTTTAATGTATTTGCTGAAATTTGGTCCTTAAAGGGTAAAGTTATGTTAATATCATTTTTATTCCTGCTTGCGACTGGCAGATCAAGTGTACCTTCAACACGCTGCTTTTTAATTTTGTTAATATAAAATTCAATCAATTGACTCTGATATTTTAAAGCTAAAAATCTACTACGTATTATAGTACATTCTTCATCAAAGTTTTTATCGGTTGATGAGAGCCGATTAGCACGATGAAGCATGGTAATCAATAATGCCTTTTTATAGCTAGAATCTACATGACTCTGATAATGTAATAGTAGACCGTTATCAGTAGCTTTGTGATGAGCAATAGTTTCATTTATATTATTAGTAAACTCCATTGAGACGCCGAGAAAAGACAACTTATTCTGTTCCGCTATTTCCATTGTAAATTTCAATGCAGGATGTTCATTGTTTAACTTTTGAAGTAGATTGTTTGCCTCGTATAGGCTTGGCATAATTGTCAAAGTATCATCAACATAACGATAATAATGATCAGGGAGATTGTTTTTTTCTCTTAATCTGTCTTCTATATGACACATAAAAACGTTCGCCATTAAGGGACCCAAAGGCGAACCCATTGCTATGCCATCTATCTGTTCGTACAGCTCTCCTTGAAAAGTAAATAGTTGATCCTTTGTGGCAATTTGCAGTAATTGTTTAAGATCATATTTTGTTAAATTTAAATCGTTTGTGTCGTTAAACCAATTATTTAGGAATGCCTTTTCTACTAAAATGTCTATTGTTTCGTCTACTGGTACATTAGTAAATAGGGACTCTACATCATAGGATACCATACTATCACCCGCTACTGGCGTAACAGTACGAGTAAAGTTCGTGAATTGAAATATATATCATCTACCGTGTATTCATTAATAGATATAGGATTTAGTTTCTCTTCTAACCGTTTGGCCAATTTAAAGCTATAGGAGTTAGTGCTAGACAGAATTGGTCTCATTGCTAAAATTGGTTTATGAGTTTTAGAGGTATCCGGTCATAACGTCCAGTCGAGACATCGTCCATATTCTTCGTTTACAATAACGTCCAGTCACAAAAAATATTTTTTCTTCATTTCTAGCTGGATTAATTAATGAATTAAAATATATATTATTAAATTGATCACTGGAGGTGATTGCATCAAATCAGATATTAATCATAAGAATTATAACTTGACCAAAAAATACGCGCTGGAAGTCGATTGCGTGGAAATTCAAAAACAAGTCAATGAAACTACAACGCTAAATAGACCAAGGTATTACAAATTAACTTGAACAAAAGTTTAATGGAAGAAATTCACAAGACCTAGCAATAAAAAGAAGGTGTACACATCATTTACTTATTGTAAGTTTGTCAAACTTTAATTGGCCTTTATTGGAATGAACGCGTAAAATTTTGAAAATTGACGAAAACAAAACATTATTGCCCTTCAGAGTTATTCATGTTTTAAAATTAATTTTTATATCAATATAAACTGCAGTTTTTGATTTATTAAATAACGAAGTGAATGATCTTTAACTGTTATTAAATCTTTAACTGCTTTTGAAACTGGACGTTATGACATTCGGCAGGACGTTCTCGGAAATGGACGACATCACCACTGGACGATACGACTGGTAACCGTTTTAGGAAGACCATAAATGTGGGCAAGTCTTGATCCTTTTGGTGACAGATTGTCCGCTAATGGTTTAGGTAGAATTCGTTTTAAAGCTTGCTGGACTTTTCGTTCTCTTTCTAATAAATTGTGGTCAATTTTCCGAGGCCTTCCTCTTGATTTTTTGCTATTTTTGCAATACGGCTGGAGGTTATCAGTTTTGTCGATAGACGCCTTTCTTAAAAAGTAGCTCGTATTCACTATAATCCATTACGACAACACCATTTCCTTTATCAGGCTTTGTGATTACTATATCTTTAATATATTACTATAATACGTAGTATATTAATTGATTGAATTTTATATTAACAAAATTAAAAAGCAGCGTGTTGAAGGTACACTTGACCTGCCAGTCACAAGCAGGAATAAAAATGATATTAACATAACTTTACCCTTTAAGGACCAAATTTCAGCAAATACATTAAATAAACAGTTATCAAATTTAAGTGGTAATATCGGCCAAGTTGTAAGACCGATTTTTAATACTAAAAACTTGTCGATGATTTGCGATTACGTGAGCCTAAGCCACCAGTCTTGTCCCATCAATGCGTTGTCTATTGTTTTCAATGTGACTTGTGTGATGCAAGTTATGTTGGCTTCACTTGCCAACACTTACATCAACGAATTGACGGACATAGCGGATCAGCTATTGGATCGCATCTTCGACATTCTCATGGTATCACTGTCCGCGATTGCCATAAAAATTTCAGAGTAATAAAAAAATGCAAAAATCGCTTTGATTGCCTTATTCATGAAATGCTTGCGATTCGGCAGATCAAGCCTAGACTCAACACACAATTAGACTCTTTGAAATCCCGGCTCTTTGTTCAATTATTAGCACTCTTTTGTTAGAATTTTACGCTGTATTTAGATTCACTATATATATTTTATAAATTTCCTTTATCACTCTCTTGCCTGACGATGTTATTATGAAGATAACGAAATATTACCAATTATGTCTCTTTTGTCGCTGTCATTTATCTCAAATTTAATAAGTAAAAGTTTATTAATCAGCATTTAAATTATGTTTATAATTAAAATAGGTTATAACTATATAGTCCAAATTTGAAAATTCTATTGATCAGTATACTACGTTATAGAGAATGGCTAAATGGTCAAGCAATATCGGCAGCCTTGGCAAGAATTTCTTTGAAATCCGATCTCGTAGCTTTCTTATTTAGGTCATATTATTTTTGTGCGTTGATATTTGAGCCATAAAATTTGATACGCAACTTTTTAATGTTGTAACATTTCTCATAAAACACAAGCAAAACAATGTGAATTGAATATAAAGATGATGACAATCAGGTTTTCAAATACGACATAATATGACGTTGAAATATCATTCCATGCGAAAACACAAAATGTATGAATTATTAGGGCTCTGATCGTGGAATGATTAATAAATTCATCTCTGGTGAGCTCCACAATAAATTTTGACTAAAACAAGGAACGGGAAAATGTTAATGTTATTTTTATGAACATTTTTATGAACATGTGAATTTGAAGTTGCCCAGAGAAAACTGCCGTTTTAGTTCTGTGGTTCTAAAACGAATTGCTGTAAAAACTCAAAACCGATTTGGTGGTTTCACAACTGGTGTTTGAAAATGAGGTTTTGAAAAAATCCATTCATACGAAAATTCAGATATTTAACGATAAAGGCACAAAGCCTTGAGTGGATGATAGAAGAAAAACTATTAGATGGATTACAAACTGCAAATTGAAATTATTAATCCACCATCTATTTTTATGATATTACTATCTTACATTTTATTTTTACTAGTGGAATTCGAGATTGTATACAATTATACAATATGTAGAGTTCGCTTTCGTTGAATAAACGGGATAATTTCTGTTAGCCATCAAGAGCATTTCTCGTGTTGCCTTTGGAGAAGAACCCATTTTGGAATTCATTAGGGAAAATCACGTGATAAAATCGTGTAGCTTCAGAAATTTCTATTCGATGCCATCTTGTTTCACTTTCTAATTCAATTTAAGTAAACAATCCGGAATTGAGATATAAAGAAATCGAGAATAAATAATACAGTACTGTAGAAAATATAATAGATAGTCTCAGGGAATGACAAGGAGCACACAACATAGACAAGTTCAGTCCTATATAAATTGTGATAATGTATTTCTCGATGTATTTCTCATTTAATGTGTTGCTACTTCAACGCTCTGTCTAACTCTCAGAGAACGTAAAGAAGGTATTTAATGCTTCCATGGGGGGTAACTCCACTAGGACGGCTATACAGGGACGTGCCACTTTTTTGGGTCCATATTCCAGCTGAGAAAAAACTTTTTGATATGAGATTTCAAATTTTGGAGCTTTTGGGAATCCTATTTTCGACTTTTTCAAGATATTTTGAAAAAATTTGCATCATTTTTGTGTATTTACCAAATATCAATCGACCTTCTAGAGCTTTTTGGGTAGCATCAGCAACTTTTTGGGTACTTTACCTTTTTCCAAAGTTGCACATCCCCGTCCCTAAAGAGCTGGAGTTACCCTCCCCCGGGAATGCTGCGCAATTGCAAATAGCAAATCATGTTATAGTTCTTGTTAACGCTATTGTTATATGTAAGCATTAGGCTTATTTCATAATAAATAAATATATAGCGTAGAGGGAGTTGGGCACAACACTATCGTGATAATATAGCGGCACTGTAAGTTTTTCCTCTTAGTCGATCCGTATGATGTAATAAGCCAAGTTTATAGGTCCTATAAAGCAAGCTATTCATTGTTTCATCTTTGAAGATCTTATCAGACGTTTTTTGACACTTTCTGTTCGTAATTCATTGGAGCGAATAGGATGATCAGAACTTGCAGATTTCGACGCTAAATAAAAATTATTAAAATATTTTCTAATTTTCTGATGATCTATAAAGAAAATTAAGGATACATTCGTGAAACGCGAAACTTTTTCCTGTGACTATCCTAATTGAACAAAAGATTCCAATAAACCAGTAGCATGTATTTATTCATGGAGTGCATCAGAAACATATGATAATGTTTGATTAAGAAGTAGGGTAGCACACCAGACCTATACAATATCTTGAATTGATATATAATAATTAGAATGTATGGATATACGTTGGGACATCAATTTGCATATTTGTTTGATTAATTTTAAGTAATTCTATACTCACTATAGTCATACTTTCGAATAAAGCAAAATCTTATTATACCTAAGCTGTTAAAAGTAAAAAAATCGTTATTTATTGCCATAATAGTATACTATGTACTTACCAGTTATCAGTAATCTCTTTCCCAGTGATACTTAAACTAAAAGTTGAGCATAAGCTATAAGAATTCTCTCCTGGTCTATTGCCTGCAAGAGAACCCCTTAAGGCTGCTTTGTCGGCTGTTTGCTGTGCCCATCTCATAAGTTTCCCATCAAGATTTAATCGTGAGGCATTATGAATCGCTCTGAATCTATTATGTTCTTTAAGAACATCATTTTTGAATTCCTTTGCAGGAATACTGTAACTCTTTAATCCATTATAGAATAGGATAAATAAAAAGCTTAATATAAGCTGCATAATACAAGATACAAATTTATATATCAAACCAATTTTTTTATATCTGTATATCCAACATAATATTTCGTGTTTGCACAATTATTCAGCTCACACAGTGTTAAATACTAATATTTGCCAATAGTATGTAAAATATATTCTGTTCACACAAACTTGAGAGATTCCTGTGTTCAGAAAGAGGCCATGCATGCTGTCTGCTTGACTGCGCTTAAGGCTTGCTAGTTGTAAACATTTGCTCTGCTTGACTTGTTATAATCGTAAACTTACTATTAATTTTTCGACATTCACCTGCTGTAGCGTTTATGTCGTCAGTTACTGCTGAAACTATAAAAAAACACGATCACTTTATAAATTGCTTCGCATTAAATGAAAACATTAACTTGATATCTTTTTTCGGATAGTTCAATACTGATATTCTCAAGAATGACAATTCAATGATTATATAAGGATAAGGATTGAAGGGACCATTCGAACCAGCATGCACTCTGGCGTCCCAATGAAAATCATAAAAAGACCTGAGTATTCGAAATGTATAGTATGAAAGAAGAAACAGCCTTGTATGGAGGCAAAATCGATTTCTGATTTCGTAAATGAGTCTTAACGAGCAGAGGATACTAGTGTGGTGTGAAACTTATGTTAAAGGAATACTTTTTTTCCATTGAAGCGATATACGCTTTGATGTAGAATAACTCTTTCATCTGAAAATCATTTCGATAATCTAAGATTAACATGTTTTGGTAGCAACATTTCAGGGCTAACAAATCCAGATTTTTTCTCTGCATTGTATTACTTCAATCACATAAATGAGGTGGTACGTTTTCACTATCTTAATAAATGGTGTGACCATTATATATAAATGGCAATAATCGGATGTAGGGCGTACATTCAACATTTGATATTTCCTGTATATCAGGCTTTCAATTGTTGGAATTGTGATTAATCAAAAATATTCAAAATTAGCATTACACAAAATCCATGTTTTCACTTCTCCAGTGCCTAGAGTATATCTATTGCAATCAAACTAAATCTCATGTCATGAAAGAATTTTCTCCATAATATTCGTGAATGAATATGTGAATATCGTAAAGGAGGCCATCGTATAATAGTGTGATTATTCGATCTACCACGTCTGATTGAAATCAGATTGAAACCAAATCAAAATATTATTAATTTATACGAAAACAAACTTCCAATCAGCTTTCATGGGCTCTTATAATTTTTTTCAAGCTCCCTCATGAGCAACCGAACTTCAGATCGGATCATGTCTGATCAACTGTGGTTCAAATCCCCCGAAGGTCAAACCATCCTTGACTTTATCTAAACCATCAAATGAGTACCATCTGAGGATGGCGGGTGGAATGGTCCAGAGGTAATTGCATTGTGAGTAGCTTCGGCGCATCGTTGCGCATTGACAATCAAGACCTATCTGCCATGAAATCTGTTGAAATTGATCTGCAGTGCCGCGGCTGAGATCAACAAAGAGCGTTTAAAATCATTGCTCTCAGCGAAAAAAGTCACTCATCTAGAAATAGAGGAGTGGTACGGGTGCCTTCGGTAGGGCGACACCATCTACATTACTTTACTTAACATAAATAATGAAATAAATTAAACATTTGGTACAACTTAGACTCAAACAAGCATGATCTGCACTCTAGTCAGACGCACTCCCAATGCGCTATGCCAATGAAAGGGGGTGAAACAGAAATGAATTTAGCCTTGACCGGGTGATTTATTGTCCATAATGGTTGCGACTGCTGATCATATAGTCAATTTGTATGATAAAATCTATGATTATTAAATTTTGGGAAATAATCAATTACTATTTGTTGATTGGTTGGTTGAGCCTTTTATATTTTTGCACAGAGGATAAAAAGGATATGTTCAAATACATAAAGATTTCCATTTATATGTCATGAAATCTGTTGAAAGTTGATCTGCAGTGTCGCTGCTGAGATCAGTAAAGAGTAGTTGAAATTATTGCTCTCAGTGGAAAGAGGCACTCCTCTAGAAATAGAGGAGTGGTACGGGTGCCTTCGGTAGGGCGAAACCGTCTTCATTACTTTACCAAGCTCGTTCATGGCTTTCCGTTTTATTCTCTTGTCTAAAAACCTCTAAAATATGCTGGTCCATTAATGACCTCCATTCTTGCTCTTTTCAGCTGAAGCAGGTTACGTGTACTGATCTGCAATCATCGATGAAGGTTATCAGTGACAGAAAAGTATCACTGACGTTGCTGTAGTAGTTGGATATAGTTGGATAAAAGTTGGATATAGATAATCATGAGATGTTTTGAATCTACTCCAAAATTGTCATGTATTGTATGATGTGCAATTATTTCTAGCTATAATTCGAACTCATCTATGCTCAGCAAACATAACTTTGAGATTGAGCAACCGGTTATGCGTATAAATTTTCCCCAATATTAAGTTTGCAATCCAAGAGGTATAGTATAGATAATTTTCTTTTTACCAACTCTATGGCAAGTAAAATACCTGTGGCAGCTACTGAGCGAACATTTGTACGGATTCATAGTCGATAATGTAGAGATTACTTCATGTATATTGCATTCATCCTGATTTTTTTCACTACACGAGTAGTGATGTTTCACAAAACGGACAAGGGAGGTTTTGCGAGTCATGCAATACCCAACGAGAAATCAGCATTTTGTAGCAAGTATCTGATTGTAAATAAGAAAACAGCAAATTGAAAAAGAACACCTTAAAATACAAATGTAGTTTCATAAAAACATCTAATAATAATAATAATAATAATAATTTATTTATTTATTAAGCGCTATTTCCATAATTGCTCAATAGCGCTTTACACTTGCGATAAAATTGTATAAAATATAATAAAATTGTAAAATATATATAAATGTGATTAACGCATAATAGGAATTAAATTAAAAGCAATAAATTTATGTATAAATTAATGATTAAAAGCAGATAAAATTTTACGTATAAACTGTTAAAAACTTAGCATTTGAAAGCTGCCTTAAATAAAATAGTTTTCATTGATGTTTGAAAAATGTCTGTGGAAGCATCAGATATTGTTGTATCTACATACGTGTTCCATAGCATAGGGGCAGCATGTTTGAACGCCCTGCCTCCACATCTTTCTAGTCTATAAACATATTTTCTTAGTTGTTTTTTGTCCATTGATCTCAGGATTCTGTTTGGCTGATATAATGTTAAAAGGTCAGATAAATAACAAGGTGAAAGGCCATTTAATGACTTATGAACTAAAAGTAATATAAACACATCTAAATGATTTTCCTTTTCTTATTTTCACCAAATATGTATACCTTTTAATAATCCAATTTACAATTCATATTGCACGGCTAAGGCCTTCTCAGGATTTCGTGAAAATGCAACATGCGAATTACATGGGTTTGCGTTGATGATCTTTTAATGATTTTATGTACCATGGAATCATGACGAAAACACCAAACATGATGATGCATTAAGAGGGCTCTAACTGTAGAACTTAGTTTTAAATTGATTTTTGATGAGCTCTGCAATAAGATTTGACGACGTCAAAAAGCAGGAAAATAGTTATAGAAATCTTACGAAAGTAGTTATCGAAGTTGAAACCTGCCTTTTTAGGTATGTGGTGTTTGGTCTGCCACTGCAAGTCAGCTTTAATTAGACAATATAGGGTCATCATCTGATATGTCAATTCCATTCCAAATCAATTAAGTCCCAAATGAATAATTATCATAATAGTTGAAATATTATTGTTATTGAATGTGCTGATCTCGTAACTCGTGTTAAACTATTTTCTCCTTATTTATGCCGAATATTCCTTTTTACGTTTTCTATCATTAAATATTCCACTCTTTGAAGGCTGAGTTGGCAACCATAAAATAATCAAGTTTCCATCTTATAATTTATTATTGATCATTACGATGTTGGTATCAATAAATACAAGATTGTAAAATAAATTATATCATTCAGCCAAGTATTTAATGATAAATAAATATCCATATTTTACTCGATTGCATACATACTACGAAACGTTATTGGAGATATAATTAGTTTAAAGTGATTGATGGTCAAGACAGATCTTCATTGACTATATGGCAGCTTTGGATTATCTTCAATGTTGTGAAAAACTTCTGTAGATTCGATGTGTTGTGATAGCTCCTCGTCAGGACTACCTAACTCAGAGAAGCGACCATTGTTACATTTTTGAATTTTTGTTTTCCTTCTAATGATGGAAGATGATGAGCACTCTGCTGTTTGGATGTTATTCGAGCAACGATTAAATCAATTTTGTTGCATATAGTCTTATTGAATGACCCTTTCTTTACATTATTATCATATGTACCCTTTTTATTTCCACTCTTTTTATATTTTGCAACTACCCACGAGCAATACATGCCATCTTTTGCTGAAGTTGATAAACCCATACCAAGTTTTGTACTATCTTTCCATATCATTTGACTAAAATGTTGTGTTGATATACCGTTTTTTTCTGCCTGTTCGAAGTCATAGCCAGGGTAACAGACTCCTTTGTACCTAGAAGAAAACAAATGACCATTAGATATCTAAAATAAATAGACTGCAATTGAACATTCTATGCCAGCAAGCATAGTCAAATATTTTACCCCAAAAGAGACCTTTTTCAACTAGTATAACATCGATTTTCAAGATTATAAAAGAGATATTGCAACAAATTTTAGTCGAACAAAAGCGTTTACAGTGTGATATATATTGTGATATATATTTGATCATAAAAGCAGAAATATATTACAAATGCTATGAATTTATGACCAGGGTCAACCCTTAAGCTAATCTGCTTGTTTGTTTGGGTGACCCTATAGTTACAATATATATTGTTTTACAGTAATATAATGTTTCCATATAAAGTACTGTAACTTTGAATACACTAATGAATGATAATAATAAAGAATAAATCAATACATTTTTTTTTAGGCTTAGCATTTTCTATACTAATACATTGATGATTGAGTACAGGTTTTAGAAACACTATTTCAAAATAAAAGAAAAAGCTCAGAAAAGAGAACAAAATATTGGAAATTAGGTTAAACAAGCTTCGCATATGTAGCAATTCCGTTCACAACAAGTTGTGCAGTATTTTCCAATCAGATGTTTTTTAAGATTCTTAGTGAAGCCAGAGATCGGTAGCTGCAAGTCAAAATCGAAAGAATTCCACAAGGCTGGGAAATGATACGGAGGTAAACATTGGAGCATAGAAGATCTGGCAAACGGTACAATGAAAACATTGTTTTGTCGGCGATGTTTTTGTTGAAATTTAAAGATGGCAGACATTGAAATTGGACATTTGTTTTTGATGACTGAGTGCAGCAATGCGAAAACTTTTACAATGTACAAATCATCTATTTTCAAAAGTTGTAGACTTTTAAATAGGGGCTCAGAATGTGTGAGCCTTGGCTTGGACATAATTACCCTGACACATGTTTTTTGCAGTACCATTAAGGGCTTAGGGAGGAATAGCTCAGATGACAGAGCAACCGGACTTCAGATCTTATCATATCTGATCGACTGTGGTTCAAATCCCCCTAAGGTCAACTCAGCCTTGACTTTATCTGAAACATCAAATGAGTACCATCTGAGGATGGCGGATGGAATGGTCCAGAGGGAATTGCATTGTGAGTAGCTGCGGCGCATCGTTGCGCATTGACAATCAAGGTCTATCTGCCATGAAATCTGTTGAAATTGATCTGCAGTGTCGCGGCTGAGATCAACAAAGAGCGTTAAAAATCATTGCTCTCAGCGAAAAAAGCCCCTCATCTAGAAATAGAGGAGTGGTACGGGTGCCTTCGGTAGGGCGACACCGTCTACATTACTTATTTTATTAAGGGCTTAATTTGTGCACTACTTCCCCAGATTTCCAGTGCATATTCTAGATGCGGTTTTACAATGGCATTACAGTCATGTGCAGTTTTTGTTGTTCAATATATGTATATTTATATTTATATTTTAAAGCTCGTGGTAGATTTGTAAATGTGCAAGGTACCAGATGCACAAAGGAAATTACGTCTGTGTTTCTAGATGACTACTAAATTTTGACAAAAGGGCGTGGGCTAGTCTAGTCGTACTGATTCATAATTTTTCCCTTGGGATATCTCTAAGTTAGCTACTGATTGATTCTAGATCATTTTTAGTCCCGTTACATACCAATTGAAGGTGGTCACTTTGTAGGTAAAAGATTTCACGACTATGCTATGCTACCATCTCTAGATTTGCTGGATAATCACTTTAGGAATAGTCTAGGGACAGCTGCATCAGATATGGGACACATCATTCGTGTAAGAAATCATATTATCCATGAAATCTTTCGAATTAATCTGCAGTATCCTACCTGAACTCAACAATGAGCAGTTGCCATCACTCCTCTGAGCAAAAATGCCATTGGTTCAGAAATCGAAAAAAAAACATTGCTATTACGCTGAAACGGGAAGCTTTGGTACGGCTATACTGTCAAGACGATTTATATTGGTAACCTTATGTAATAAGGTGTATGTAAGATTGGTAATTATTATGGACGATTCCATTATCTTTGAGTGGTACTGATTAAATGCTCATGTCATGTGATCTGAAATCCAATTGGACTATGGTCTAAAGTAAACTTTTTAGAAAATCTCTTTCCATTTTAGTATTATGATAAAAACGAAGGTTTATGAGCGGTTGCCGAAGCTTAAATATTATCCTTGTTTGAAAAGTATCTTCATTTACCAACTTTTATTGACAAATGAGAAATATTTATTGATATAACTGAGTAATAAAATCCAAAATCAAATGAACTTCTCTGAAAATAACTTCAATTTGAAACAGAAGACAAATGAACTTGCTGTCATATTTATGAAATATCCTTTGCCCTATATCAACCAATCATATAGAAGCATTTTTCTATATCAAGTACTTCTTTTTCAATTCCTGCCTATTTCAAGCGATGATTTCACCCTGTATAATTCACAATGAAGAAAACAAACCTTACCATGTTTTAATTGCATCTCCTGCGCTCAACGTGATGTTAGTACTTCTGCATTCACTTAATATATTTTCACCTTCTTCTGGAGTTGATATTTTTCCTGATTTCGCAAACGATTTTGCTCTGTCCTCTGCTTCTTTTGTCAGTTGGCTATCTAATTCCATATGTGGTGATTCATGGATTGAGCGGAATTTGTTGTGAGTTTTGAGTCCAAGTTCAGCAAAACCTATACATAACAATTGATTAATGATTGCAGTGGTGGCGAGGTATTATGTAACTAGACTGCTTTATAGATACATAATAAATTGATAAATGTAAATAATAATTTTAACAATAGTTCACAAATTCTTTTGATAAACTGTTTTTTTTTTGTTTTTCTTTCTTCCTTTTTAATTGTATATATTGTAAAGCGCTAATGGATATTTTTATAGAAATAGCGCTATATTAAACAAGATATCATTATTATTATTATTATTATTATTATTGTTATTATTATTATTATTATTATTATTATTATTATTATTATTATTATTATTATTATTATTATTATTATTATTATTATTATTATTATTATTATTATTATTATTATTATTATTATTATTATTATTATTATTATTATTATTATTATTATTATTATTATTATTATTATTATTATTATTATTATTATTATTATTATTATTATTATTATTATTATTATTATTATTATTATTATTATTATTATTATTATTATTATTATTATTATTATTATTATTATTATTATTATTATTATTATTATTATTATTATTATTATTATTATTATTATTATTATTATTATTATTATTATTATTATTATTATTATTATTATTATTATTATTATTATTATTATTATTATTATTATTATTATTATTATTATTATTATTATTATTATTATTATTATTATTATTATTATTATTATTATTATTATTATTATTATTATTATTATTATTATTTTTATTAGAATCATCGATACCGAAATATGTAGCAATAATGTAGCAGTTAGGAAATTAAGTAAAAGATCAGACTTATAAATGCCACATGTGTATATGTCACAGATTAAATTGCCTGATGATCGCCTTGGCGTGAAACTAATAGTAGCAAATATGAATGTCTGATAATACGTTTATTCATTATTAAACAGCTCTGCATTTATGGCATCGAGCACTATTGAAACAGAAAAGACAACATAAGTACTTTGATATTACGATGTCACATGTATATATAATGAAGAGCAGATTATGTTGTCTCTATTTTACCTATTGCACCTATTGGTTGGCGTAAGGAAAGGCATCCGACCATTAAAACTCACACATGCTTCAAAAAAGGAAACACTGAAACCAACAACTCAACTGTAATAATTACGTGATAATCTAGATTCAATATTCTAACCTAAAGGCTTCTTCTCACTGCCTTCTTCTTTAGTGGAATCCTCTAACATACCGACATCAACAATCCGTTCTTTTGGCTGTACCATGTCAGGTATTTTTCCATTCACGAAATTTTTTAAATCAGTTAAATTCATCGTTGTTAATTCTTTGAATGCGTCATTTAGTTTATCATTCTTTTTCGTATTATTTTGGATGCTCTTTTCATTGTTCAATTTCATTAATGAAATGTTTGGATTATCACGAAAGGAATCATTTGATGTAAAATTCGTTCCACTTGACTCGACATAGTTATTAACATTTTTAACATCTAATAGATTCGTTGAATTGATACTTGTCGGCTCTAATGTTGCATTTTTGCTTTCAGTTGTATTTCCTAAAGAAAAAACATATTGAATTCAAAATACAATTGGAGAAAACTTGCTATACTGTAATTAAAGCAAAAGTTGTCTGAACGTCGAATGGATGGATTTGGCATAGCTTTATCAATATCTTTAAATATAGCTTTTTTCTTAAACAATATACTAGTTATACATGAAACTAAATATAACTCAAGGATTCAAAGACTAAATATTAAGCTGCTAAGTCTCAAGCTTTATGCTTTTGGAATGAAGAGAAAAATCGTGATACGTAGTGGACTTTGAGTAACATAAACACTCTAGTCTGTGAATCCTAATTTTATTTACAGTACTGTTGATGAGCAATGTTCAACTGCTTTGGTTAATATCCTCTATACGATGTTATTGACAATTTGATGTACATTGACTGACAATTTGTACTTCTACTTCCATTCAAGATCCGAATGCTATTGTAACTCAGCACTCGAAATTATAACCCCGAGCACTCGATCAATTCTGGATTACCAGCTCCTATCTTACACGATGTCAGTTGTCTGAATTATCGAACATTAGGACTTACCGATGTTGTTTTGTTTCGTCTCTGTTTTCCACGTTCCAGAATTATTAGTTTTGATCGTTTCATTGAAAATCTGTTGTTCATTTGTAACTTTCACGGCAGACAGCTCAGTGTCATTTGATTTATTCTTCTCAGCTATGCTACCATTTTGAAACTGTTTCGCATTTGTTACATTCATCGTTAAAGCATCATCTCCCTTCAGTTTTGAACCAGAGCCATTAGTCTTATTACCTGGTACATTTTGAAAGCATTCAACGTTTAAAAGATATCTTCTTTGAAAAGTATTTTAATAAAAAATATTCATAGGCAACCGTAGATTATTTTTATTAATCATTGAACAACGTTTAGGCTTGTATCATCAGCCATTGTCAAGTTCAAAGATAGAATTATGCTATTTGCTATTTATATACATTTTTAGAATAAATGAATTGTAAATATTAATCAAATTTTGCCTTTATGGAATCAGAATGCTTGTCCAGTTTTGGTTGCAATTCATTTATTAATATTTTATGTTGTTTTATGAATGTAGATTGTTTACGTAATGCGATATTGTACGTGAAGGCAATTTTTATTATGTGAATGTTAAATGATGTGACACCGTTTTTATACTGTATTGTAAGTTAGTGTTAATGACATAAAGGAATTGTAAATGTAGTTTAAATGTTAGAGTTGTATGTTGTTGAGTGAGTCGCTTGCAGTCTGCCATATGAAACGTATGAATCAAGTTTACTGCTAGAAGAAGCGCTTCGTTTTCTGTCTCTCTCACGCCGAGCCAAAGTCTTGCAAGCTAACGGACCGATTGCCATTGAAGGAGAATGTGAGAAAGGCCAGAGATTGTTTAGATGACGGAGATGAAGATTTAAGAAAAGAAGACAGAAAACGGAGCGCTCTTCTTCTAGCAGTATACTTTATTCATGCGCTGACAGACTTACAGACTGCAAGTGACTCACTCAACAACATGTAACTCTTACATTTAAATTACACTGTTATTGCTTGATATTGCGTGTCGTCTGATGATAAGCCAAAACTTTGTTCAAATGATGTTCAGTTTTCCAACCTGTGCAAACGTTATGTTATTCAATCACTGCTTTTCACATTCTGTTGTTGATTTGTTCAATTTTCGATGTGTCAGAATGACTGTTATTCAAGCCATTAGAAACGTGTGTTCCATTGGTATTTATATTCTTTGTGGACAATTCAGTATCATTTGATTTATTCTTCTCAGCTTTGCCCCCATTTTGAAAATGATTCATATTTGTTACATTTATCGCAAATGCACCACCTTCCTTCGGTTTTGAAACAGTGGTATCAGTCTTATTGCCTGATAAAGTTTAAACGCATGACCTTTTAAAACTCTTGGAAACACAAATTTGAGTTGCAGTATCTCAAATATCATTATATTATAATGCATAAACTTATATTATTGAAGTAAATATACTCGCTCTGTAAACATTTTCTACAACAAGTTTTGCAAATCAAACATCTCGAAGTCATTTTAAGACGGAACTTAAGCATTTTAAACTCTGGTCAATAATGTTTAGTAGCATAATCCCATACATTTTCAATAAAGTGTAAATGCTTCAAAATCTAAATTGCAAATCCTACCATAGTTGTCAACTCTGTTATTCGCTTTTGACGTGTCCGAATCAGTCGTATTCGTGTTATTCTTTAGCTCATTTCTGGTTTTTTTCACTTCGGTGTCATTTGATTTTCTATCGTCAGAGCCCACACCATTTTGAAAATTGCTTTCATTTTTTGACTTTAAAGAAGCTGCTGTCTTTTCTTTCTCTTCTGACCGAGTGCCATTAAATGGATTTTCTATAATGCAAAGGCAGATATAACACTGAAACAAAAACTGCAGTATTTTCAAGAAGTTTTGACATTTGATATGATAATCTACTGTTTGTTTCCAATAGAACAACAAGAAAAAGGAGATCTTTATTGAGACATCCGAATTGAAAAGAAATCTGCACATAGAGACTTAAAGCAATTGTTTATATATCATGTCATTGAACGTATTTTTATTCTTTCCTAGCTTTCTTTACCACAATCCAACTAAATAATGTACTATTCGATGTAATTCATTCTGATTCGTTGAATTACCTACTATTGTATAATTTGACACCGTTAACAAGTAGTATCATTTCGATTAGGCAATGAAGGAAGACATTGATGATGTGGTGTCAATGATAAGCATTACTGCGTACACAAGAAAATACAAATTTCAAACAATTTACTACTGTAGTAGCTTTCATTTTAAGAACTGCACGAGGTTGAGCAAAGTCATTTGTAGCGACTGTAATCAACTCCACTTCTGGGTAATTCAGATTTAATTCAAAAAAAAAGTTATATATTAACAGAAATTTAGATTCTCAAGTTGCAATAAAATAACACAAATTGATTGCTAGAATAAAACAGTTGTCTCTGCGAATCTCTGCGTAGTTTGCGTGAGTAAATAGAAGAAATATATCTTCGCTATCCTCCAGGTTCAGGAAAATTTCACTAGTATGCTCCCTCTATCCGCATGTAATTATTTTTCCTTTTATCAATTGTGGATTTCTACTAAAGCAGTTATAGATATCGTATTTATTTTCTGCCGTCGATAAAGATCAACTACACGCATCTCATCCCCGGTGGAGGATATTTCGGTAACTTTTTGACGGGGGTATGCCATTTTCAAAGAGAGAGGTACACCCTAGAATTTAACAGCAAATGAGAATGAAGACCCTAAAATTTCTTAATCGAAAAAAGGCACCCCTTAAAAATGACACTTTGCAAAACAGACGGTGTATGGTAGTCCCCCCGGATCCCAACTACTATTGTCTCATTGTTAAATAAATAGAGAATACTTCATAAATACACGCGGAAGTAGAGATGCTTTATTTTTTCCAAATGTTCAAAGCGATATCTCAGCGGTGAAAATCCGCGAGATTCTCTATTTCTGCATCTGCAACACATCTCTATCCGCTTTGAATAATAATATATATATTTTTAAACCTCAGACGTCGAAATCAGATCTTTTGCATAAACTTTCATGTTGTCATGAATTGTCATCTATCTAATTTATCTTTCAAAATAAATATTTATTTAATCAATACCTCTTGCTCGTGAAGCTGTAGCTGTTTCGTTTGTAGCATTTGATATAGAATTTCGTAATGTGAAAAGGGTTGATTTATCTTTACCCAAATGATTCACAATGGGGACAGGTGGAATATGTTTTGCATGAAGTCTTCCCTTTTCGTTTCGAGATTTTGTCCTTTGATTTCCAACTACAACAAAATCTCTTCTTCCATCGATAGCTTTAGCTGTAAGTATAGAGAACGTTGAAGATATGTAATCAATTTTATTTAAAAAATAAATTTGATTGTTTGATGTATGAAATATTGTTCAACAATAATAATGAGAAGGTCAAGAAAGACACATTCTCTGGTTGTAACTCCAAGTTTCACGTTATTAAACGATCATCAGACAAAAAATACTAACTGGAAATTACAAACATACACATTAACACATAGCTAGAACAGGAATCTGATAGCAGTTTCTATTGTTATTTTATTACAATGGTTCTATTATCTAATTGTCGGGCTATTGTTATTACATTGTTAAATTTAGCAGCGTTAAAATTTGATAAGTAAAATTTATTCCATGCTGGCATTTTGGAATCAACTCTGATCTTTTATCTAATAATTTATGAAATATTGTTTGTACAGAATCCATCCTTGACAACACACAAAAAGATTCAATAAAATCATTTTCATTTAATTAAAAAATATTAGCTCATTTCAAAAGGAGGATTAGCTCAGATGGCAGAGCAGCCGAACTTCAGATCGGATCATATCTGATCGACTGTGGTTCAAATCCCCCCCTAAGGACAACTCAGCCTTGAAACATCAAATGAGTACCATCTGAGGATGGCGGATGGAATGGTCCAGAGGGAATTGCATTGTGAGTAGCTGCGGCGCATCGTTGCGCATTGACAATCAAGACCTATCTGCCATGAAATCTGTTGAAATTGATCTGCAGTGCCGCGGCTGAGATCAACAAAGAGCGTTTAAAATCATTGCTCTCAGCGAAAAAAGTCACTCATCTAGAAATAGAGGAGTGGTACGGGTGCCTTCGGTAGGGCGACACCGTCTACATTACTTTTTTTAGCTCATTTGGAACATAACATTAGCAGTCCCTTATAATTCAAAAACTATTTTTAAATAAATGCCTTAGCTAACTTCACAAAGTATATTCAAAATAGACTTTTTTATACCTAGGATGTAAATAAATTTTATCAAATCTTATAATAAAAACTTTTTCCAGATTCTAATATATAATACTTTTGAATTTTCTGACTTGAACATGGCGGATCGGGATTCATCGAAACGTTTTCAAAATAAAAGGAAACATTGTAGCTGATACTGTTGACGTTGTTGTTGATTTAAAGATAGCAAAGCTAATTGAAAAAAAGTAATTCATGAAATCTTCAATTCAAATTTAACACAAAGTGCCTTTTAATCAGTGGTTTGGTTAAGTGTGTATATAGCTGTGTATCTAATTATCAAGCTGTTCTGTCTTGTATATGTCAAGTTGTAATTCTATGTGTAAGTTAATAACGTCATCACTCTATGTAATCCCTGCATGTAAGCTATCTATATGTAATATGAATAATAAATTAGTTCCAGTTTGACCGTCGTTGTGCTTACTGGTTCTCAACGTCGTTAATAGCAAAACCTACTATACGACATTATTTAACTTATCTGCCATTATGACTTCCTGAACGCATTAAGCCTCTATTGATCATCAGATAGAAGCCGGGATTGGAATCGTGGATAGCGGATCGACTACTGAAACAAATTCTACCAACGTACGACATAATTAAATGTTTCTTAGCTCAGAACTCAAAAAACGCTACTGTACCAATTGTTGTATGCTTTCCGTATTTTTGCGTCTTTTTTCTTCTAAGCGATGTATTCTTTGAGGGGAGTTTTATTCCACAATAAGAGTTTCTCTTCAATGCTCCTCTCTTAACATTTTCTTTATAAAAGCCTCGTACATTTCCAAGTGGTCGATAAACAGCAACAACGTAAATGCACGATGGATTCACTGTGATATTTTGCGCGAAGCCTATGCCAAGTTTACGGCTGCCTCTCCATACTATTTGCGTAAAATTTGGTGCTTTTATTTGCTCTGGTTTGTCAAAAGTAAAACCTTCTTTGCAAACTTCGTTATACCTGAAAAACAAATATAATTATTTTCATATAAGCCTTTACTTCTTCAGTATTTCTTACAGCGGCATCAGATTGTATATAATCCTTGTAATATTAGATATTATCTCATAGCAAAAATAGTGCTCGATGTTATTTGACAGAGCTTAATATAATAAAAGGAATGGCAAAGACTACGCATTCATAATTGTAACTAATAGTTTCATGCTTCGAAATCATCAGACAAATAAACTAACTAATGAAAAACATACAGTTCCGCCTATATCGATTTACAAGCCCACAGTGATTGTTTAACAGAACAAAGGCTTAAGATGCTAGAAATAAATTGTATTGTTATTATTTCCTATAATCGCTGGTTAGTTATCATCTGAATATGTAAATTATAAAATTATAAAATATATGTTATGTTTTCACGGATTCATAATTAGTTAGATAAAATTTATTTTCATGTCTACATTTGGCAATGAGTTCAGACATTTTATTCCTCAGATTTTTATGCATATAGGATCATGTGTCAACAATTAGTAAAAAAGCTCCATTTCTATATCAAAGTTGTGCTTTATATTAT
Source organism: Haliclystus octoradiatus (assembly GCA_916610825.1). Classification (NCBI taxonomy): domain Eukaryota; kingdom Metazoa; phylum Cnidaria; class Staurozoa; order Stauromedusae; family Haliclystidae; genus Haliclystus; species Haliclystus octoradiatus. Next base: position 21,554,752 of record OU744451.1, read on the forward strand.
TACAATAAGTCCCTTCAGAGTTCAAAAGTTTCATCGTTCTGAGCAGGGATAAACAAAGTCAATTCAATAGAATTATCCTGCGTTTTTTCCCAAGGGACTGGTATTAAATCATTCATTAAATAAATCTTAAATCATTAATTCAAGATTCCAGCGACCTTCCGCAATATAAACAAACTTGATTATGAAATTTTGGAAAAGGAATACCACACAATTCTGCCTGCTGGCTTCTTCTTTCAACACTTCACTCGTGTCTTCCGTCATTTCCCATGTAGTAAATATCTATATACAAATGAAGCGTAAACCGCCGTACCTGTCTGAATGTTTGTCCTCTTTTCACGCATTTATTAGCCCATGAAGTGTGACTATTTATAGTTACAAATGATGGTAATAGTCCAAACAGCTAAAAATTAAGCACCTTGTTTGCTACTCAAAGTCTCACGCCAAGGTGATCATCAGGCAATCTATTGATTGAATAGATTACATAGACAAAAAAAGACATTCGCCTTGCATAAAAAGACATCAAGAATTATCTGTTATCCTAAACACCAGAATGCAGAATAGAGGTTCAATTTAGCTAGATTTTTTTATTGGGAGCCCCGCAAAGAGTAAAAGCTGTCGGCTCCCATGATTCATTTCACACTCATTTAATCGCATCGCGTGTAACTGGATACTACTAAATACAAACGCTTCCAAAGTGGTATCCCTTTAGCAACAAAATGTAATAATGCCATAGTATAATAAGATGCCTGTGAATAGATATTGCATTGATGATAATAGCATATAGCCTATATTACGGTAATAAGTCTTTGATTTTAAATATGAAAGCTTGTTATTTCTAGTAGATAAAATGAGGTATAGTTTTCGATCTTGAATCTCACAAAGTCAATTCAAATTTTCTTACAGATCCCACACGATGAGTTGATGAAATCACACAAAATTCAAACAGATTCTATTTCCCACGGAATTATATACGTAAAGTCAACAGTGTTCAGTACAAGCACGTACACGACATGATTAGCATATTCTTTTGATGTGTATAGCTTTCATGTCGTTTAGATATGACAATGTGGATTTGAAATAGAGAAATTGTTCCTGCAGGGTTTTATTCAGAATCCAAACCTAGCAGGAGGACAATGAACTTACCAATTATCCGTTATCTGTTCCCCAGTAATGTTAAAGGCAAATGACGAGCAAACACTAAATGTATTCTCTCCTTGTCTGTTCGATGATATTGAGCCACTTGAAGCGGCATTGTCTGCCTTGTTTTGAGCCAATTTCGCTAGTGTGTCATCAAGAGTAAATATGTTTGTATTGTGGAGTTTTCTAAATTTATTATGTTCCTTGAGAATTTCACGTTTAAACTCATTTCGAGATATACAGCTGTTGAATACAGTGTAGACTAAAAGTAACAGCGGTATTAATACAAACTGCATTATCCAAAATTTTTATTATTGCAACATAAATTTGGATTATTCACAGTTCTAACATTTTTATGATTTTCTTTATTCCTTCACTGCATTATTCCGCTCCCAATGTTTACGTAAGTCAATAGCAGTTCAATAACTTGTATTCATACAAATATATGATATATTTCTGTAATTTTGAATTGTTTGCTTCATTGTTCATCAGATAAGGATGGCCGAGTGGTTAAGGCGTAAGACTTCCAATGTGCGAATGCAGGTGTGGGTTTGAACCCCATTCCTGATAATGTTCTAAGAAAATTTTGTGCTCTCACGGCTGACGAAATTACTACCCGAATACTTCTTCCTCACGCTATTCTCCGTGTTGCGAGTTTGAGTTGTACTCATACCAACATGAGTAAGGAAATTAATTTAAAATAACCATTGAAGTGGAATTTAAACCGAAGAATTAAATGTTCACAGTACACCCCCTGTAAATACAAGTATACTTTATTCTGCTAAAAGTCAAAACTAAACGAACTCTTTGATTCCGAATGGGTTAAAAGTCAAAAGTCAGATTTTATATCTTGATTGCAGATTAGACTTTGATAAAGAAGCCTTCACAGAAAATTCTTCGTAATGTTTTTTATGTAATAATCAGAATAATTCATAGGAATCCGGAAATATGGATTTATTGTCGTTTTATTTATATGAGTGTTCAAAGCAATATCTCTCAAGCGAGGCTCATAACGAATAGATATATTTTACCAATTATGTAACAATCCCTTCCAAACAAGTTCTCTGATTATAGTAGATAAAAAACCCCCCCAAAGGATCTTCTCCCTGTCCGTAACACCGCTTTGAGATAATAAATATTCATAATTACTTGAAATCATAATCATCTGGTGTGTTGATGCACACCCTCTTGCAAACATCTGCTATACCGTAAAGGTCCAAGTTAGGAATATTTCCAAGGAGATTTCCAAGGTGAGAGCAAAAACTGATCTCATTAATACGTAAATAGCTGCATATACTCACACGTTAACAATGACACGCAAATACTAATACATATGAAAGCAGAAATATTGATTGGATAGAATATGAACATGCTTTCATGTGCCCTGATTGTTTTGATTCATAACAAATTAAAGACACTATCCACTAATCAATCTATGAACATATTATTATCTACATTATAATTTTTATGATAGAAATTCGTTTATCATTGATTTTTTAATTGGAGTCATTAAAAAACAGGAATGTCAGCTCTTTTCATTCTTTATCCATTAAATTTAATTTGACTTCTCCTTTGATGATATTTCAGCTACTATCAAATCAACTTGCTTGCATACATCATCAGTAAATGTTCCTTTGACGACATTTGTATCAAAAGCACCTTTTTGATTCCCGCTCTTATCATACTTAGCAACAACCGTTGAGCAATACATATCATCCTTAAAGGATGTATATAAACCCATTCCAAGTTTTGTACTATTTTTCCATATCATTTGACTGAAGTGTTGAGTTGATAAGCCATTGTTTTCTTCTTTATCGAAGTCATAACCTGGAATACAGACTTCGCTGTACCTATAAAAGATTTCATAATTGATATTAGAGCTTACTTTGATTAATGAAAGGGAATCGAACAGCTGCCACGGATCTGAATGGCAGGTTTGTCCAGGAAACTTTGAATTCACATAAAACTGTGAATGAAATTCGGACTGCAATTTTTGCTGCGATGGACTTCACTTATGAGAAGGAAATTTCTATCAGTATATCTCACGACTCAAGTGCAGCTATGGCCAATTACTTTGGTCCAAACGAAGTTCAACTCATCTTCCTTCCTAATGAAATTCGGATACAAATATATACTATAAGTACTTTCCCGTTTCTTGTTTTAGTCAAATTTCATCGTACTTATTTTAATATTCCTATTACATTCCCGGAAAGCACTTCCGTACATTGGATATACAGTGTCGTGCCATTTTTAGTCAGTGCCTTTCCCAGATTCGTGTGAAATTTTATGGTATCAATTTAGAAGATTTTCGAAATTTTAGATCTTTTCCTTTGTTTTCAAGGTAAAAACATGAAATATAGAGGTTTAATTCTCACCTGCCGTACAATTATCCCTGATTTTCGAAAATGGTATGCCACTTTTAAAAAATATCGAATTCTCCATCCCTAGGGTTTATATTCTATGATTCATGTTCAAAGTCTTCTCAGCATTTGGAATGTAAATCGAATTTTTGAAACGTTTTAGTTAAACATGAAACAGGAAAGCATTCAGTATATATGTTTTTTGAACATTTTTATGCGAGTTCCGAATTCAAAAAAACCTGGCGTTTAGTTATCTTGTGAATCGTCTATTCGTTAATCCTCCTTATCATATCATCTTAAGCTCACCATGTTTTAACTGCATCTCCTGCACTCAATTTGGTGTTGGTGCTCTTGCATTCACTCAAAATATTTTCACCATCTGCGGGTGCTGATATATTTCCTGATTTCCCAAATGATTCTGCTCGCTTTTCTGCCTCCTTTGTCAATTGCTCATCCAGCTCCAGTTTTGGAGAGTCATGAATTGAGCGGAATTTGTTGTGAACTTTAAGTCCAAGCTCAGCAAAACCTACTGATAAAGAGAAATATAGTATAGAGAAATAGTGTAAAGTTTCCTTTTGAATTCCAAATGTAACTTATAGATCAATGATAATTCCAGCAACCCCAGCTTTGAAGATCAGAATCGCACACTCAACCCACAGCAACCCACAATCGCTGCACTATATTATTCATTGATTGTCAAAAAAATTTCTTTGCCAGAATTTTACCTTGATTTGTCTAATTTCTCTGTAGCATGGATGAAAAAGGCACACAAAATAGAAATAGAATTTAAAAAAAAACGTGCTTACTACAATAGACTAATTATTGAATAACTAATGTGGTATATGAAGATAAAAACTACTGATTCGGGATAGTAACAAAGATTCTATAATAGATTCAGGTAATACAATCAAACCATCTATAATTATATTATCTATCCGAGCTTCTCTAATCCTTGAAATTATTATAATCATTTTGCCCTTGCATATCTGCATATTATATTTATGAAGGTTTAAAATCTTGAAAATAGATTTTGAGAGAGTTTCAAGAGAAAGCCAATGATTTTTAACGACATTCCCTTGCATACGTGTTGATCCTATAGTGGCAAGTTCTGATACGATCATTCATTAACAAAAAAATACCTAGCTCACCATCATTGTTTTCCTGTTTTCTTCCCACTGTTGACGATTCGGTATTTTCATTCTTATCCAAATCAGTATTCATGCTTATTGACGATAACCCAGTTTGATTTGTTTTCACATCCTCAGCGTTACCTTCCATTTGAAGCAATTTTCTATCTGCGGAATGAATATTCCTCATTTATAGTTACAATTTTCGTTTAGTTCAAACTAACAATTATTTACAATGAAATCAAATTACAAAAACATTTGCTTCTTACAAAAATACGAAGATGTGAAGTATCAATCACTTTCAATCAAATCTTGCCCATCAGGCTCTATCGATTACCTATCGTGTTATACTCAATAGTGATATAGTATATAGAAATTCGACATTTAAGATTATAATTACAACATAGCATAATAGCTTATCAACGAGTGATCGCTTTATATCAAGAAAAGTCTATCTCAAGTAAAGTTCAAATTCTAGCCGATCTTTAGAAAATAATCTAACTCTACAAAACGACAACTCTTAGGTAACAAAAACAAAAGACAACAACAATCTCTATAGAAAAATGCCAACTCGACGTTGATCTTTAAATAAACGAGACATACACGAGAATTATAAAGCTCTTCCATATATTGACTTTTCTAGAGATCGGAAGGCGCTCTTCCAGCGACGTTCTAAAATTCTTACCTGAATTATTGGCTTCCCTCTCTGTATTCGCTTTATTAGACGAATCGTCATTGCTTGATGAACTTTCATTGCTCTCCTTTCCCAATGCCTCGTCATTTATTTCTTTAAATATAGATGGTAAACCCTGACATACTCCAAGATTAAATTCACCTCTTTTAACGTTTTCTTTATATTTCTCAATCTTGTTTCCAGCATCTTGATATCGAGCAACAAGATAAGTGCAATTTCTTCCATGCTCTGTTCCTGTTGCTACACCTATTCCTAGCTTTGTACTACTGTCCCAAACAAGTTGTGTAAAATGGCCAGTTATTAATTCATCGTGATCTTCTTTCTCGAAATCATATTTATTTTCACAGATTTCTTTGTACCTAAAATTAAATGATTATAGGTGCAAGATGAGATACAATTAAATTTTTCGAGTTTATTATTTTCCACATACTTTATGAGCTAGAAGCTTTTTCTATCCTATGACTGGTTACATTGATTATATAGTCCAAGCATGCGTGAGGTAAATGGTCTAATGCTCTTCCTTTTGCCAAATATTGTTCCTCCTTATGATTGAATCTACACAAGACGCTGGAAGTAGAAGATCAAAATAATAGAAGCTGTATCAAGGCCGCATTGTATCCACGTTTTTAAATTATGGAGCTGTGGGATTATACACACATCATCCCAATAAATATTTTGTGAAAAATTCAGTCAATTTTCAGATGTAGAATCGCAAAATCTGGCAATTTTGAAAGATTGAAGAACCTAAGTTGCCGTGTTTCTATTCCTATTTACTACACGAGGAATGTTGGAAGACACGATTGCTTCAACATTTTCTCCGGGAGACTTTTTCTCCTGTGGTTAGTAAATATGAATACAAACACTGAAATTTTTAGGCAATCTTTTCTAAAATAAAACAAATTTCATTATCAAGTTTGTTATATTGCGAAAGGTCGTTCGAATCTTGAATTAATGATTTAAAATTCCATTTAAATTCAATGTTTTACTTACTAAAATGTCCTTGGATCAAATTAAAACTTCAAAAACGTTAGTCTTTTTTGAATAGAAGCAGCTTTGTTGATATTATTTCTTTAGTAATATATTGCAGTTTCCTATTCTTCTTCAGCTTTGAGTATCTGAAAAACTTTTAACGGGAATTTTGAAAATTGTTTATCCTTGAATTTCCAAACACATGAAACAGTCAATCGAATTGCAAGATTACGTTCGATTACGACGTCATATTTCAGAAACATCATTATTTATTACATGATGTGTTAAGAAATTTGAGCTATGACTGCCATTGATATTTTATTATTTGATAAATTGTCATGAATTCAATCACATGATTTTCCATTCTGGTTTTGAGCTGAAAGTTGGTTGTTATCAAAACATATGACAGAAAAATTCAGGGAAGCATGAAACTCTATCAGGATATAGTGAGAACTTACTATATTGCTACTCATCTATTGGATGAAAATACCTAGCTATATACGCGCTGTATACTTATACAAACCTGCATGCGACATTTTTTACAGAGGGCTACATTTTTCTGTTCTTAATTGGAAACATTATTTTTAGTAACTATATCCATAAAGAAACTCCCGTCCCTTGTTCCATGGAAATACCAATACAACACTTTACAGAATACTTTCATATAAAATAGTTTATTTATACCAGTGGCTATTCATCTTCATTTGTCCCCAAGTCACTTACCAACACTTGATAAGTTCTGTAACGTTTTTACCAGGTCCTTTTAGTCTGCATCCGTAGATTAGATTTTCACCAGCACCTTTCCTATCTTCTTTCTTCGCATGTTTTAATGTGCCAAGTTTTGCTATGACTTCAGCATATTCTTGTGCACCTTTTGTCAATTCTTTATCAAGTTTCATCGGTGTAGCACCGTGGATTTTTCTTAGTCTATTATGAGCAATCAAACCCGTATATGCAGCATCTGTATGTGAAACAATATACCGTATATCAACATTTTGATATCAATATGACGCCTTAAATTGTAGCCCTGTTATAATATCTGCTGCTAATATCATGGGCTACTTGTTAAAAAGTAAAACCCAAAATACCAGTCTTGATAATTATTAGCAAACTCAAAGATGTAATATAGTAAAATCTAGTAAAATAAATTAACAATTAACCTTTTTCCGACGACATTCCTAACTGACTACAGAGGTATTGGTTATTACATGATTGTGACTTCATGTCACCTATCATGGTCACGTGCTATTTACAAATTAACTAGTAAGATATTTATTTTTATCAATTACGTAAAAACTGCTATGTCCAATACTCCTTCTCAGTTAATTAATGTAACAATTCAAACCGATTTATTTTTTAATGTTTAAATGCAAATGTATAGATAATAAAAATGTTTGATATTCCTTCAACTTTCGATTTGATTATACTATTAATCACGCACATATGATATGGATCTTGCCACGTATCATGCTGTGTCCTTTTAATCATCCCTTCTGTTTCCTCGAAGGTGCTAAATATATTTGAGAGACAAATTACACCTTTGTTATATATACGGTCTGTACCAAAAGCATGCTATTTTCCATCCGCTAGGTTAGTGATGTATTCTGTATTCTCCTCCAAGGATGTACAATTTACCTTTTCTATATTACCTGACTCTGTACTACAGGGCTAACAAAGCCCTAATTTATTGTTATTCGGCCGACATTCAAAGTAAATCAACTACGTAATAACTGCTATTTCCGATACTACTTATGTAGCCTGATATCTCTGAAACATATTCAATCAAACACGACTTTTTCACGCCAGCGGTTTCTATAGCTTGCGTGCGTTCTGCGTGCATTCACAGGAAATTCGTCATAATTTATCACCTTTTCGTATTACGGTGTTTAGCGTTTCGATGTTTTGGAAGAAGTTCTGGCTTGACTAAATTTGGCAGTCGCTGTCATGTCGTAATTGACGGGGACTACATATACTGTCTGATGATAACTTAAAGCCTCAAACTCTGAGGCCTCTATTCTTGTTTCTGAATTATTTATGCTATGTTTAAATGACACTGATAACTATTACATACATTTGTGTGTTACTATTGACTATCATTTCTAATAAATTAGATTTAGGAATGAGAATTTGTATGCACAAATTATAAGAAATACTCAACGAAAAGAGCAGATTAAGAAATAAAGGAACTGCAAATACTAGACATGAATAATTTGTATTCATAAAAAATAAACTGATGTCAAAGACCCCATTGATTTACGAAAGCCTAGCTAAATACGCTCTCTTATTCCACCACGTGATTTCTTGTCCATATATATAATCGTTAATTGCATAATAGTATTTTACTAGTTCGTGTTTCACGCTGATTCCCTTTTCCATGATTTCAAATTTTCCTGCATTATTTGGTGACAGACAGTGTAGTTGCAAATATTATAGCTTTTTATACTGTAAAAAAAACAACATCTTTCTTTGAAAATATTCCAATGCTCTAACCAATCTTTATATGGCCAAGAAGATGCGAAGCAAAAATATTCTCAGATTCTTGTATGGATAGCAGTATATAGGAAATGTGCTATTCCCCTTACACCTAGCTTGTTTTCCACACAAGGAGCTGTCATAACTCACACATAGCTACAAAGAAACTTGTATAAAAACTCCATTGCAGCAGTTGTGGAGCGCACTGTTTTCGATCTAGATCTTTCAAAATGGCCCAGCAATCCCACATGAGCCAACAATCCAACATGGACCAACAATTCAGCGACACCCAACAATCCAAAACGGCACAACAACTCAGTCTGGCCCAACAATCCAACACGGTCCAGCAATCCAACGCTGCCTAAAATATTTCAAGGTTAAGATCTATATGGCGAACGAGGCTAACAGGTCCACGCTGAATGTTTAATGAAGTTAATAAATTCTGAGATACCTTTTGATGATATTAACTCTGTATTACTATACTGCATGATTATTTTATTATGATTGCTCTTCTCATAACTTTTATCGCGATTTTAATAGCAAAAAAACACTTCGGTCTTTACTGTGAAAAATCTTTATAGACTATTCTCATCAAACATTTTTAAGATATAACCATATGCGCGTTTACTCTGAAAACAGGTTCACGAGCTTTATGGCGCTAATTAGAAATTTAGAAACTCATGAATTACACATTTGAAATGCTTTGCATAAATCTCTATAAAAAGGAAGCAGATAAATACTGTAAATAAACTTAAATGAATTTTCTTACCGTTGTTGATTTTCATTGAGGATACTGCAGTTTCATCTTTTTTAAGATCATCATTGTCTTCAAATTGCTTTGGATTCTCATAATGTAATGAGTCATCTTTTACTTCTGAATCTGGGCTTCCATTTTCATCTCCTGAAAAGTTGGATCGCACCAAATTATTAACTCTCGACTAAATATTGATAATACTCTAACCAATGTTTCGTAGCTTGGAGTTGGGATGCATTAAGCACGGGTCCTTCTTTATTACATCCAAATACTAGATTTTCACCAGTTCCATTCCTATCTTCAAGCTTAAAATGTACTAGTGTACCACGGTGATTACTACTAGCTATTACTTTTGTAAAGTCTTTGGCACCTTTTGATAAATCCTTATGGAGAGTCGTCAGTGGGGCATTGTGGATCTTTAGTAGATCAACAGTATGTTATAGAAAAAATGTGATTTTTGTATTACCATCTTATGGATGTACTATATACTCAGCAAAATCATCCCTCTACCCATAAATCACTACAAAGGAGATAAATTTCACATAAATCCCATATAAATTTATCGCCCTTATATAGCGCTACCTTATAGAGCGCTACATCGACAAAATATTTGATAAACTTGACACACTCCAGCACTTGTATCATAAGGAGTTGGCTTATGTTATGGAGTAATGAAGAATCCAGTTCTTCGTGTATAAATACCAGTATTGTGAATTGATTAATTTTAGCAATGTAATGGAAAGTAAAGTAGATTATTCAACAACTTACCCCTAAATTTTGAATCATGCCAATATTTAGCATTACTCATTGTCTTATTTGAGCTTTTTGGTTTACTGTCTTTATTTTCATCATTTAAACCATTAAAACCTTGTACTCCATGTAATTGGTCTGTTTTATTATCCACGTTGATATTCAATTCCAGTAATGCTTTACCTCCCGTTTTTCCACTGCTGTTGGACAATAATTCTTCATCAACTTCTTTCATCATTTCAGGCAATCGTTTACATACATCATTGTGTTTAAAAGATCCTTGTCCAACATTCTCTTTATATTGACCTTCCATATTCCCTCTCTCCTTGTATCGACCAACGATGTAAACACAATTCATTCCATCTTTCTGGGCAGATGCCATTCCGATACCAAGCTTTGTACTATTCTTCCACACAATTTGTGTAAAATGACCAGTCTGATTAAGTCCTGTGGACTCTTTGAATTTATAACCAAACTTACATATCTCTTCGTACCTGTTAGTATGAAGAATGGAAATCAACTGATGAATCTTGAAAGGAAAAAACTGATGGATACATTTATTCGTGTCATATCAATTTGGAATTATGTCCACACGTCACAAAGCATACACAAATACGAATTGAAGACAAATTGCTTGGTGACAAGAAATATTCATACAAGAAATAAAATGATCCTGTGAATAGTATTAAAATCCCTTATGAACCTTTATACTGCAAATATAATATCTTGAAAATGTTGAAAAATCATTCAATTTACGGTTATACTATTGCAAACATGATCTGCTATAGTCTCTCTCCTTTTAGTCCTTGCGTTTTCCAAATATTTAAAAAAAAGCGTAGATTCACAATATATTTTGCCACATTTTCATGATAAACACATTTCCCTGAATAATTTGACTATACTATCATTCTTAACAGAACATTATTAATTCTCGAATAAATATTGATACTAATCTCACCAATGTTTTGTAGCTTGAGATGTATTGAGAGGGGGTCCATCTTTATTACATCCGAATACTAGATTTTCACCAGTTCCATTCCTATCTTCAAGCTTAGAATGTACAAGTGTACCACGGTGAGTACTGTTAGCTAATACTTTTGCATAGTCTTCGGCACCCTTTGATAAATCCTTATCGAAAGTCATCAGTGGGGCATTGTGGATCTTTCTAAATTTATTGTGTGCTGCTAATCCCAACTTTGCATCATCTAGGTAAAATATCAAGATTAAAAAAATGAAGGTTATCGATAGATGATGAAAAATTTTCGGTTTATTAAATATATCATTTGAATTTCAAAAGAAGAAACAAACGAGTTACAAACTATTGAAAACTGCAATCTGTGTACAGTTGCACTCGGTTAATATTCCCTCTTTTAATATCCTACTTTGCTTAATATCCCCATGTAAAACTGATTTCTTGTTTCAATTCTCCATACAAACTCTCATAACCTACCTCGCTTAATATCCCACCTCGCTTAATGTCCCGCTTTTTATCTGCACCAGAGGGAGAATATTGAGCAAGTTCGACTGTATTAGCATGATCCCATGAAAACATAAACATATTCATACTATTGGAAATAATGTAGAATTATTCACGATGATATTCTTCATTAATTAGCCTGTTAATTATGCATTGACTAAAACAGCTATTGATCTCAGGCCCAATGGATATCTGCATAATATTTCAAACTTTGTATGGTACTGAATATTATAATACCTGAAAATTCGGTTTCTCTGGTCGTATCATTTCCATCCTTCGTATCAGCATCCTTGTTTTCTACCTTAAAATCAGAGAAACTTTGCAGTCCCTGTGCTTGATCCGTTTTATCATACACGTCATTACTTTTGAATAAATTTGCATTATTTGTATTTGAAGAGTTCGAATTATTTTTTGACAATGCTTCCTTGTCAATCTCAGTCATCATTTCCGGTAAGCTCTTGCATACTTCATCATGTTTGAATGATCCCTGTTTAACGTTATCTTTATACATGCCTTCAATGTTACCTCTCGCTTGGTAACGGCCAACAATGAAAACACAATCTAATCCATCTACTTTAGCTGATACCATTCCTATGCCAAGTTTTGTACTATTTTTCCAAACAATTTGTGAGAAATGTTTTGTTCTTTTGAGGTCTTTGGCTTCTTCAAAGTTATACCCATATTTACAGATTTCGTCATACCTGAAAATGTATTAATTTCAAAATTTACAACTAAGTTATAGTACAATTTCACGGAGTTTGACCTGAATTATTCATATATGAGAACAGAACAAAGAAACTTGGTAGCACCTGCCTGCACCATCCTACTTGTCAATGCATACATATTTAGGGCCTTGGCGTAGTAGTTAGGGTGTTAAATCTCGGCCCGCATATGGTATTGAGTTCAATCCCTGACTGAAACACTATTGACTGGAGTTAGGAAGGCTAACCGACAATTTAACTTACATGCTCCAAAAACATTAACTGGCTAGCCAGTCTAGACAATCATGCCGGTGAAAAAACATTTATCAGTAATGAAAAATCATTTCGAGTGAAAAACAATTTATATCTATGATCACTTGTACTTATATAGTACCTGCCTGTTATACATATGATGTGAGAACATGACGGGTAAAAAGATTCATTCAGATTCATTCAATTTGAGGATTACTTCATGGTTGATGAGCGCGTACGACTTTTATGCACGAATTGCAGGAGAATTTCAAACGAACGAACGATGCTCTGCGTGCCCCGTGCGAATCAAACCATGAAATAATATGTTTACTTTAGTTGTACATAGATTTACACATCTAAAAGATTACTACTAAGTTTTATTTAACTGATTTGAAAAAAAATTGGTAAGCCAGATGGTGACCTTTGCAGCGACCCTATTGTCTCGAGGGTAAATGTCAAAGTTTTGCTGTAAATTATTTCAAGATGACTTGCAGTCGCCCTCTTTCAGTGTGATATGAATATTGCTTCTATTAAAAAGCCTTACTAATGTTGAAATCTCTTATATCTGTTTTTATGCTGAGATACATATACTCTATAGTTATTGTTGATCTCAGGCGTACTGCAGATCAATTCCAAAAGATTTCATGAAAGATATGCCTTGAATTTAAAGACACAGTGTTATCCACAGAAACTTTTTATAGTAGAACTATTTCATTATTTCATTAATAAACTAAATTAAAGTTTACTACTACCATTGATTTTAACCATCATGAATACAATAAGAAAAGAGAAGCATTCTCATCTAATATGTAGAGAGACATAATTAATTAATCTTACCAGTGTCTTGTAGCTTGTGATGTGTTAAGGCTGGGTCCATCTTTGCTGCAGCCATAGACTAGATTTTCACCAGTGCCGTTCCTATCTTTGATATCTGAAGGTGTTAACATACCACGGTGAGTATTGTTAGCCAAGACTTTGGCGTACTCTTCAGCAGCTTTTGTTAATTCTTCATCAAGCCTCATTAAAGGGATATCATGGATTTTTCTGAATTTATTGTGAGCTGCCAATCCAAGTTCAGCAGCATCTATCATAAATAAAAAAGTCCTAATTTTAAATGGTGAATGGTAATGAAATTCCAATATTGCAGCACTGTGCAATATTAAAGATATCACGGTTTAGCAAACATATATGTAAAAAGTTGATAAGGATAATAATGATATAGATACATAGGAATATTATAGAATAATAATTAGTTTGATAATAATCTAGTTTCTGTACAATACTCAACGCGGCCATAAATCGGGGATTGATTCATATTTCGGGCAATTTTAAAACGGGGAAATGGAAAATCGTGCGATGTTGAAGGTTTTTGAAGGTATTGCATCACTGAAGCTCCAAAATATGCAAATTCAACCACATTTTTTCTGGCAAAATTGATAAACACTCTCCTGGTCAGAAGCATCGTATAGGTACGACTTTGCGCTCCATGAATTGCTTAAGTAAGTAATGTAGACGGAGTTGCCCTACCGAAGGCACCCGTACCACTCCTCTATTTCTAGAGGAGTGGCTTTTAAAGTAATGATTTTAATTGCTCTTTGTTGATCTCAGCCGCGACACTGCAGATCAATTTCAACAGATTTCATGGCAGAAAGGTCTCGATTGTCAATGCGCAACGATGCGCCGCAGGTACTCACAATGCTATTCCCTCTGGACCATGAACTGCTTACGGCAAATAAACGTCATAGAGAAATTTATCAACTTCTGTACGACTATTTTGATCTGCATAAAATTTTTTCATCTTAGCTTGACAAGGGGAAACGGCAACTAAATCTCAATATCTGTCCAATAAATGCTTTAGATTACATAGACAAACGATTTTGAAATTATTGAATTTATTTGCTTAAGAGATTCAATGAGATATATAGCGTAAATAGAAAAGTCGGCTCATTTTCTCAGGCTTCCATAGCGTGACTCTGATACCCTCCAAATCAAGAAATGGATTTTATAATTTCTTACCAGAAAATGTCGATTCATGTTTCACCTTCTTTGTATCCTTTGAATCAGTTTCTTTGAGTTCTTGTGTAGAAGAGAAGCCTTTCAAATCTTTATTTTTATTCACTTTTCTAGTAACTTCTTTACTCATTTTTAACAATTTTGTATTGTCGGCTGATTTGTTACCATCTTTTGAACAAGCTACTCCTTCAATTTCTTTCAATAGTTCTGGCAAACGACCACAAATATCTTTTGTAAATGAGCCTTTTTCAACATTGTTTTCATACTCATTTGCCATATTACCATGTTCTTTATAACGACCGACAACATAAACACAATTCATTCCATCTTTTTCAGCAGATGCCATTCCTATACCAAGTTTTGTGCTCTTTTTCCAAACAATTTGCGTGAAATGTAAAGTGCCACCAGAGAAAGGATGATTTTCAAAATCATATCCTGGTTCACAAACCTCTTCGTACCTGTTAACAAATATATCAAATAAAATTATATATATCAGAATTCATAGTGACCAGTTATTAAGTTCACCAGGACAATGCATTGCACTATTACAATAATCAGATTTAAGAAAATCAATTACTGGATGTCCTCAAATTATGACTTCGAATTGCCAATTAGTTGCCAATAATTTCCACATTGCTGCTCATTGTGGTTTCAAGATTTTTTTTCAGGTTGATTGTTGGTAAAGTAGAGTCACATCTAATTCATTTTATCACATCTCCTTCATAATTTAATCCGATATATATGTAAATAATTGAAAATGTTGAGGCATACTGCCACCTAATAGTAAAGAGTACGAACAGTCAAAGCCTCCCAGCAGTACCAGTATAGATTGTTGTCATTAAATTGTTGATAGTCACGTAATAGATTGTTGAGTATGAAACTAAAAGTGACAATGAAACTGCGGATCAATGCAGTTGAGATCGTGCTAGTTGTCATTTTCATGCAAACGTCATTTATGTCAATTCGAACCATATAGAAGATTTTTGGGCATAAAAAAAGACAATATTTTTCTAGCTTATTAAATTTGTAACAAATGACAGCGATAAAAAACACGGGATTTCAAAACGTTTCGCCATATCATATCTTCATGGCATCATCAGGTATATGAATACAAATTAAAAAAATTTACAAATATATACAGTTTGAGTTTACAAAGGAAATTATCAAATACAATAACACGGAATGTTGTTGGAATGTTTTTTATCGCTGTCATTTGTTATAAATATTTTTTTCTAAACACGTTTTTGATTGGAACAAGGAATATCCTAATACTTGTCCACATAGATAGCAAACGTTTTCTTATTTTAAATACAATTTTTCTTAAATTTCTCCTATGTTGACACCAAAAATTCTTAAAAGAAGAAAATGACACAATTAAGCAAAACAATGAAATTGCTTTTCTGTCGATAAAAGCAAATGATCACACAATGTTAGCCTATTTCTGGTGATATTTATCAATTAAAGAAATAAATAATTAGCAAAAGACTTGAAATGGTTATGGAAGTCGTCGTACTGTTAGCTATATGCAATCAATTCTAGTGCGGTCTTACTGTTGTGACTAGGGCGTTGGAACTCGGCCTGCTGAGGTTTGGGTTCAACCCCTGGCCTAAACACGAGTAGCGAGTAGGCGTCAGGAAGGGCATCATGCTGTTAAACGAAAATAAGCATCAAAAAACTGAAAAAGGTGTCCAACAACCCCTGTGAGAAAATGCGGCAAGCTTATAAATGATTAATCCGAGAAAAAACAGAGACAAACATTAATGTCTAATTTCCGTTGCTTCTGCTTGCAAACGCTGTTGGCTATTATATTATTCTAAGGGTAGCCATGGTTCAGATTAGTAACACATATGCGTTGTTATTGTTGATCTTTATTGCATTAGTTGAATTTTGAGATAATGTGATGGCGATATAATAATGCTATTAATAATCACTTGAAAAAACTCGAGTCACGATTGGTGGATTTGTACCACGTGTTTAGCAGTTATATCAAGACAACCCACGATATTCCATGGCAACCACTAAAAGCGTGCAGGTGTAGGTCTATACCCGCACGTGTGCGGTTATAGACTTATACCTGCAAGGTTTTGTGTGTTTTGAAAATGGCGACAAGCTGCGACAGATGGAATATTTTTTCAAAATCAAATTAAATGTATACTCCGTAATTAAAAATTCAACTTGAGAAATTCAAAAGTAACAACTTAGGACTTGCTATATTCAAATGTAACTCTAATTTTATTTTTAATATTGCACATATGTTTGAAAAACAATTATGTTGAAATCTTTGCGTCATATTTTGAAATGATTCGTAAGAATTTCATTCCAATTGTATTTAATGAAAAATCAATGACCGATTAAATTAGAAAAAAAATCATTGTTGTAGTGAAATTGATGAGAGATAATTGATGTTCCAGACAGAGTTTATGTTACATGATTATTAAAATGATTACATCACTTTTTGTGTCCGATAACCCACTCACAAGAGTGATATAATCCCTCATTAACCCTTTTGGTTTACTTTTGTACCAAATTCATTCAGTTACATGAATGCAAATATTTTTTTGTTTAATGATTATAGGTGTTGCTAGCATGTTGCCATGCACTTGTGTCGAGTTATGCAAAAAATGTTCTCAACAAGTAGAAAGCAATAGACCAACAGGATTCAAATTTTGGATTTCATAAATGTCGATATTAACGTCTATCCAAACCGCTGATAAATCAAATTCTGAATGCAGCACGACATAATAGTATTCTGAAAGTTCTGCACACCCTCATAGAGCGAATAAAATACCTATGTAGGGGACGAGTTCATCTTACCAATTTGCTGTCGCCTGCTGTGTTGTTAGACCAGGGCCATTTGGCATACATCCGTAGGCAAGATTTTCACCTGCTCCATCCCTATCTTTAGTCTCAGAATGTTTCAACTGACCAAGATTTGCTATGACTTTGGCATATTCTTCAGCCCCTTTTGTTAATTCTGGATCGAGTGTCATCGGTGGGGCATTATGAATTTCCCTGAACTTATTATGAGCGGCCAAACCCAAATCTGCAGGACCTGAAATTACATTACTTTTAAAATTGAGGTAAATTGTAAAATTGAAATAGAAATATCTGGCTTAGAGATTAGAGATATCTGGCATTTTTGCTGATACAACATTCGACAAGTGACATTTTAATCAAGGATGCTAAAGTACAGTTGCTGAAAACCCATGGAAATAATTTATCTGTTGCACAGCACACATGTGAACCATAATCTTTGAAATTATTAATAACATCCAAAGAAAACGAATAGCAACGAGAAATCTAAATATGTATTGCATAACAGATGTTGAAGGGAAGAGGGAATTGTTATCAAGTTCTTAAACTCTTATTTAAAAATAACAGCAGTGGGTCTAACAGTTGGTATAAGCTAAATTTGATTGATGTGCTGATGATTTGAGATTACAATACGTACTTGCAGAGCTTCCTGAATCAGAGCATGAACTAGTGCTTTCCACTTCAGCCCCTGTAGAACTTTCTGCTGCAGTCTCATTGCCACCATTCTCATTAAGAGGTTTATTCGTCATACTATCATCATTGGAATTTTGGCCGTCATTGTTTTGTGAATTCTGTCCATTTCCACCACCAGCATTAGAATCTGTACCTTGATTTTGAGAATTTCGCCCATTGTCACCGCCATTATTAGAACCTGCGTTGTCAGCTTGATTTGGTAGGTTTTCTTCTGTGCTTCCACCGTTGTTAGAATCAGCATTGTCTGCCTGATTTTGCATATTTTGTCCATTGTTTCCGCCATTATTCGAGCCTGCATTGTCCGTTTGATTTTGTGAATTCTGTTTGTTGACACTGTTAGGACTTGACTCTGAATTTTCGCCTTGATTTTGCATGTTTTGTCCATTGTTGCCACCATTATTAGGATTTGTACTATCTGTCTGGTTTTGTGAATTCTGTCCGTTTTGATCACCGCTATTATCCCCGGCACTAGCTGAATCATTTCCTCCACATGATCCACCATCAATATCTTTTAACATATCGGGTAAACGATCACACATATCTTTTGTAAATGAGCCTTTTTCAACATTGTTTTCATACTCATTTCCCATATTACCATGTTCTTTATAACGACCGACGACATAAACACAATTCATTCCATCTTTTTCAGCAGATGCCATTCCTATACCAAGTTTTGTGCTCTTTTTCCAAACAATTTGCGTGAAATGTAGAGTGCCACCAGAGAAAGGATGATTTTCGAAATCATATCCTGGTTCACAAACCTCTTCGTACCTGTTAACAAATATATCAAATAAAATTATAAATATCAGAATTCATTGTGATCAGTTATTAAGTTTACCCGAACAATGCATTGTACTAATTATTAATAATTGATATTATTCTAGTTGCAATTTCAACCGACATGATGTGGCTTTTAATATTTATTGATAACGTTATGATTATGATTTGCTTTATCATCCTCATTGGAAGTTTTTGCCATATAATGATGGGAAAGACAGGAGTTAGTGCGATTATCCTGTACTAGATTTGTGCATAAAAACTCAAACAGGTACACTCTATATACTGTTGATTCTACACATATTTTTGTGTTTACTTCTTGATAATTGTTATTGATGCAAACTTTTGAGTGGTTTATTTGTACATTCATGTGCAAAAACAAAATCCTGAATCATATATTGTCAATTGATTTTCCAATGCTTTTTAGTGACCCTAACCGCTTTTTCCCAAAGAGATAGCTTGCACACTTTGGGGAGCGTATTTTTAGTATACGGAGACGTTAAAATATTAAAAAGACCTTTTTCAAAATTCAAAAAACAAAAATTTCAAAATATTGCTTGCTATGAAAATGTTTTGACGAATACTTTTTGAAATTTTATTCTACTTTTTATAGTTGAATCCGTCCTTTATAAAAAATTATTTACGTATCATTTTCATGATGTTAAAACTTTTTACGGTCATTCTGCCAAATTTCTATTTGAACAACTTGGTGGAAGCACAACGGAAGTAACCACCAAGACTTGTTATCGCGAAGGCAAATTATGAGCAAGTTGAAATATTACATTATTTTGAATTTTATTTTTAAAAAATTGAAGTGAAGAATCTTATTGCCTTGCATATAAATTTTTCAAGGAACTATTATCTATTTAATTATAAGTAATTTATGTTTTTATTATTTTCAATCATTCGTTCACTCTTGCTGTGTTTTATCAATCTTTGTAGTTCCGTGTAGGCATTTCGCTTAAACGATTTCAAGGTTTATTGTTGTTAGAAGAAAATTTTCACGATTATAAACGGCTTCAAAGTCTTGAGAAAAAGTGTTTATGTTTTTATTTCTGCAACGTTTTCCTAATTATATTGCTGTAACCTTGGCAATACAATAGGTTGTATCTGATATATTCATGCACAAACGTGATATTAGCCTACTTATTGCATTGAGTTTATCGCCCACAGCTGAGCACGTCGTAAATCCTATCAATAAAACATAGTAATTACCAATTCTTTGTAGCCTGCACTGTTGTCAGACCAGGACCATTTGGCATACAACCGTAGGCTAGATTTTCACCTGCTCCATCCCTATCTTCAGTCTCAGAATGTTTCAATTGACCAAGATTTGCTATGACTTTGGCATATACTTCTGCACTTTTTGTTAGTTCTGGATCAAGTGACATTGGTGGGGCATTATGAATTTTTCTGAATTTGTTATGAGCTGCAAGTCCACTATCCGCGGGACCTAAAAGAATACATGGTTTCAAAATCGTTTGGCATTTCATAAAAACATTTCCAAATAAATTTAAAAAGATATCTCACAGGAAAAATATTATTTATTGTAACAATATCTTACTTGATTGAATGCCTGTCAAGATTTTGTGCTGAAAATTTCGTTTAAGCCATACTTTCTAAGATTTTGATCTTGCAAATACATTTTCTAGTCTTACAAGTAAAAGATTGTTGAAAGTTGGATGCAAGCAAGAATGTTTTGCATAAACAATAGAAGTTATCTATTAAACTATTATTCTTATTGACCTTAAAATCTCGCTTATGCCCATTTTAAGCATTCTGAGCTCGGATACTACGCTTGAAAGTAACTAATACAAGTTAATTTAAGAAGCAAAGGTTTGTTTGAAAGATGAAAACGTTTCTTGAATCAAGAAAAGTGTTATTGCAGGAATATAGGAATTTCCTGTGCAATTCTGAACAGTTCAGGAACCTTTCGTATAATCTACTTTGCTGTAGTTTAATCTATATGATGCTACTTTGCAACCATTCAAAGGTTTGAAATATGAGTTATAATTAGGATAACAAATGAAAACTGATATCTGGTCAAGCTTGTAATGATGCAAGTATAACTGATATACAATATCCAAATCGTCTTTTCAAGGCCGATATCTCTGAGAATGTGTTTATGACTCAGTGGATTAATTTTTAGAAATGCATAAACGTCATATTCTCGTTTCTCTAGGCATTTTTCGTTATGTTACCAGTTGTGTATTGTTCGATGTAACTTTTTTATATAATCATCATTCCTATTATGCAGTTGATGAACAGTTGCTATGATCCATTTGGCACATGAGAAGACCACAAGGAGGAAAGGGTATTCTAACAAAAAATAACATGAGTCACGGTACGAGGTTTCTCCTGGGAGACGTGAATGCAGAGCCTCAACTTTAGTGACACACCAAAAGTAATTCCTAAGTGTTCACGAAATCGGTGCAAAGTCAACAACTATTGAATAGCTTATCGGAACGATAATACCATTGTGCATCAATCCACGGTGCTCATTTTACTTGAGTATAATTATCATATAAAAAATATAAAACTTCCATATTTGCGGCACTTTGTCGAAAATAGTTTGCATCGAACCTGAACATCAAATATTTTCCCTTCTAATATATGCATTTTCTAGAAAACGATATTAACTGATTTTTAACTGATGAACTGTTACTATTCACAAAGTGCTACAGGTTGAAATTCATTCCACTCACATTGTTTTTTTCGATTGACATTCAGAATGCTTCAAATTGTGAATTTGAAGTAGCCGAAAGTTCTGAACTTAAAAATGGGTAAAACTGCTGGTATATTTTATAATGTGTAGATACATTTTGTATTTTTCATCCTCGCCAAGAAACAACTAACATTTTAAAGTTACTTACTTCCACCTTTTCCCGTACCACCACATGAGCCACCTTTATCATCATTTTCAGATGCACCAGAACTGCTTGGTGATGTCTGATTTCCACTCTCATTAGATCCTGGTTCTTGTTGGCTTTGTCCGCCATCATTTCTACCTTGATTTCCAGTATTATTGGGTTGGTTTTGCGGAGTCTGTCCATTATCGCCATTGTCTGAATTTGAACCTGTACTATCTCCTTCGTTGATCCCCTCGTTTTCATTTGATCCAGTATTTGGCTCTTGCCCATCCATGCTTTGTTCGTTTTCATTATTTTCTTCTTCTGAACTTTCTGTTGTTTCTTCACCATTTTGTTCAGTGTTTTCATTCTCATCTACTTTTGTACTTCTCAATAATCCTTCGACATCTTTGCAATTGTTTCGTTTGAAATTTCCTCTTTCAATATTTTGTGAATATTGACCAAGATAATTTCCCATCGGTTCGTAAAATGCAGCAAATACACCACATGTCATATTTTCATTTTCGAAAGATGAGCTAGCTGCACCAAACTTTTTGCTGTTCTTCCAAATCACTTGAGCAAAATGCCTAGCATCTTTATAGTCACGATTGTTACCAGGGCTAACATTATCAAGGCAGGCTTCTTTATACCTTGATAGTCAGATAGAAAACAAGGTTGAAGTTATAGAAATACCGTCCCTTATCATATCCTTTTGGTGTACACTTTACAAAGTGATTTCAGTGGTTGCAGCCAGAGCTATCTGTTTATAAAAGTTTTGACATGCAACTTGTTTGCTTTTGAACAAAAACTTTTTCTCATTCATGATATTATTTTCGCACGCTTTGTTCCAGTTTTGCGAGCTTGGGTTTGACGGAACGAAAATGGCGTCTGAAAATCACGTGACTTGCATCTGTCCGATTGGAGCTGAGAGCGGCACATAAAAGAATGTTCTAACTCTTGCAAAGAGATTGCTCTGGCTGCAACAACATTTTGATGGACTCAAGCGCCAAACCTTTACTTGACTATTCTTATCATAAACATGAAGTGAACTTCGGGGTGGAAACATGATGCATTATTTTTCGTCTAAAAGTCTTCATTTTAACATTTTAAAACTTACTCGTTGTTGTATAAAAACTGAATATGACAAGCAATAAAATATTTAAATAGTATAGTATAGTAAAGTAAATTAAAGCTTTATCGATCAACTGGGTGCAAAAACTCGTTCGAAATCTGATGACCCACGCTCAAAACGTTTCCTTTATCGTTGTCTTGCCATCCAGCAGAGAGGTGGAACTCGACCAGCATCATGGAAACTTTTAATTATATTTAAATATGTATATAGAATTTATGGTATTACATTTATAGATTTTAAAAGATTAAAACCTAAAGTCATATGATCAGTAGCGGTTTCCAAATTTTTATATCAATCCTATATAAATACGTTACCAGTTACTAGCAGTAACCTATTCTAGTGCCTTTTGTCATACAGTATAATCATTAGTTTGAGTGAAAATCATAACTGTGCAACATATTTAATTGCATGTATCCTAATTTGCACTTCTCAGAAATTGTTTGGCAGGAACTTGACAGAAAAGTAATAATAGAGTATCAAAGTCTGAGCTGGTTAGTGGTTACATTGTGATTCCCTTTGTATTATAATGAAACTTATTCGATCAATTAAACTCTAGTTTGGCGCCAAACCACCATAGCAAAACTTGGTTCGAAAACACAATCGATCTTACAATTCGAACTTGATATCACGAATGAGAATTTGCAATTTGATCAGGAGTTTTCAAAAGCATTTTACGAGCAATAAGATCATATAGATACTTTTGTGAAAGTTGTGATTGTTATAATACAAAGCAATCAGTGCACAGATTCCATGAGCTATTGATATTTGGGGCACATGAGTCACTCAAGAAGAAAATTCGAAGGCAAAAATCTCTCGCCACTGCGGTTTGTGATTTTCGGATGCCTTCTCGTTTTCTCCTTACGTGCTTATCGTTATAATTAACCTCACATATATACAAACAAATCCGTTGAATTTGAATTTAGAAATATACACACCAGCTAAGTACAGCATCCGTTGCATTGATAGGCTTTGGTTCTCCAGCTGCACAATTGATATAAAGATTTTCTCCAACATCTTGTAATTCATTTTCACCTTCTTTAGCATCATTTTTAGATCCCTTACTGATATTATCAACCCTTGCTTGAGCTTTTGCAAACAATTGTGAATCGAGTTCAAGCTTGGGGCTTCTATGGATTTTACGCAATTTATTATGCACTTCCAATGCTTCTTTAGCCACATCAGAAACTAAAGTGACAATAAATATAATCTTTTAATTTATATTATTGATATAACATTTGAATAATTGATCGTTTTTTCCTTCAGTCAGGGTCTGGTAAAATGTGGCAACTTTGGCAAATCGCATTCCTCGCCCTATCAGAATTGATCAAAAGAATCATCGAAGATGAGGCCAGGTGGAAGATTATTGTTACATATGTTCTGTATAATGATCGTATGTAATTTTTTCTGGTATGATTAGGTCCATTGAGGCCTATGTGAATGGTTGAAAGTAATTCATCACTGATATACTGTGACAATATCATGAATGAACATGTAGTGAATCATGTAAGTTGACCTAACCGAGGCCTTGGATTGAGTGAGAGTTGAGACTCGTTAACCAAACTTCAGGAGAATCTTATAATGGGAAGCACTTAAAAATGGTAAGTTCCTGTAAAGCCTGGTTTCCCCTATTGCAAATTTACCTGCGTCGTTGCCTGCGACATTTGCCTGAGTCACAGCCGTAGACATTTAATGATCTTTTTTCTATTGTTTCGACCGGATATCATTAGCTTGCCTGCGTCATTTCAAAGTTGAACTCACTCCAACTTTGAAATCAGTCAGACAAGATGATATCCGGTCGAAACAATAGAAAAAAGATCATTAAATGTCTACGGCTGTGACCCATGCAAATGTCGCATGCAACGACGCAGGCAAATTTGCTATATGGGAACCAGTCTCAAAGCATGAGCATCGAAGATAAAATGAAGAGATTTTTCTTCGTGTTATTTCAAACACATATAATTTATGCTTTGTTCTATTCAATAACATAAGATAAATCAAGGCACTGATCGTTTTGAAAATGATTACAGGAAGAAGGCAAACATTTGTAGACCGTAATATTTTAAATTAGTGGAAATTAACATTGAATACATGAATAATCACCCCCATATACACAAAGATTATTTATGATAGTATTTGTTTTTGAACTAACCTTTATCAGAACCAGATTGTCTAGGCATTGCTATATCCATGCCATCATTTTCCAGATGTAACGAGTTATATCCCTCACCAAGTGTTTTTTTCCTGGCACTATTTCTCTCGGTTATTGATTCAGAAAGAACATTTTTCATATTAAGAAATTTATTATATACTTTAACTGTCATTTTCTCCGATTTATCGGCTGTTTTATCTCCTATAAATTTCTCACTCTTTTTAGATAGGTCCTCAAATGCAGCATCGATTGGACTCCTCTGGCACATAGTTGCCCGATTAAACGTCCCTTTATCGATCACATCTTTACCCACAGCATTTAATCCTCCATTTTTCTTATACCTAGCCACTATAAATGTACACCTGACATTGTTTTTCTTGATACTTGCTCGACCCATTCCAATTTCGTTGTTATTTTTAGAAATTATTTGTGAGAATTTTTTCATATCGACTGAGTTTTGAGGCTGGGAAAAATCGAAGTCCTCCGATTTGCAAATTTCAGAATACCTAAAAGAAAAAGTATACAGTCGATAAGATGAAGGTGCAAATTCGCTGCGTATAAGTGGATAATATGATATAGTTAATAATTGTAATTCTATGCAGTTAACAAAGGTTATAAATGCCTTATATAATATATACACTCAAAAATAATAATAATATAATAATAATACTTTATTTGGTATAGCGCACTTTCCAAAAAGCTCAAATGCGCTTTACAGGAAGTAAATAACTTATATATAGTTATTTACAAATAAAAAGTTTTAAAAAAATTCATGCAGAGAAATTATTGAACACTAACAACAGAGAGAAAACTGACAAATTGAGTAACTCCGTGAGCTTTTAATCAATCAAAATGAAATTAAAACTGCGAAAATGCTGTTGCTGTATGTTGAAAAATAAATCTGGGAAAATTACTAACATCTAATTGGAACGAAATAGGAAATAAAGAGTCTCGGATTAGTATAGCTCGTGTATACTGTAAACTCAGGTTAAAACAGTATCTAACTGTTTACTCTCCTCTTGTAAGCTACCAAATCTACATCTTCCTAGATGTAATTCAACACAAATTACTCTATACTATATTGCTTGGTGGAATGATATGTAAGTATAGGAAAACAATAATTTTAATAGTGGCAAATGTCAATAGAGCGCTCGATGCTGATAAGCAAAGGAATACAAAATTTAAGTCAAAAGTAAAACATTTTCTCGGTTGTTTAGAGTTCACGCAGTAGCACTTATCCCCGGGGGGTAACTCCAAGTGACGCATTGATGGGGGGAGTGCCACTTTGGAAAAATGTGAAGTACCGGAAAAGTCCCGAAAATCCCCTTTAAGAGCTACCCAAATTGTTTTAAAAACTTGAAAATGCTACCCAAAAAGTCCACGGAGGGTACTTCCATATAGGCTCTATGCGGGAATATTCCATTTTTATGGGTAAAAATTCAAATCCTGTTTTCAGTTTTCAGCCTTCAAACTCAGATTTTTCCCAAATTCTCTAGAAAATCGAAATGGGACCCAAAACGTTTGATATTTCAAAATTCCCTACACGAAAAGTAAAATTCTCAGCTGGAATATGGACCCAAAAAGTGGCACGTCCCCGTATAGCAGCAGTATGGGAGTTACCCCCCGGGCACTTATCAGACGGTCTGAATGACACATTATGATGAGATCGTGCCAAACTTTGATTAGCGAAGATATGATCTGTGACTTGATATCTAAACGGGAAAACATTTGTACTTTACCATGATTTGACAGCATCACTTGCAGACATTTGTTTATCATCCATTCCACATGAATAGGCAATATTTTCACCCTCATTATTGACGATTGATCGAGGTGAAGGCTCTTTTTCATCATTTGCTAATAGTTTTGCATAATCTTCAGCCTCTTTTGATAATGCAGCATTAAAATGCAACGCTGGTGCATTATGTATTGTTCTAAGTTTATTATGTGCTTTGATTCCTTCAATCGTAAAGACTGTCAAAAGAAATGATACAAGCTCTATAATTCCAAATAATAAAAGGATAAAAGTATCTTCGAGAGGCGGAAAATTTCTAAATGGGAAATAAACATAAAAATGATACAAGCTCTATAATTCCAAATAATAAAAGGATAAAAGTATCTTCGAGAGGCGGAAAATTTCTAAATGGGAAATAAACATAAAAATGATACAAGCTCTATAATTCCAAATAATAAAAGGATAAAAGTATCTTCGAGAGGCGGAAAATTTCTAAATGGGAAATAAACAAAAAATGTGTTCGGCTTCTAATTCTTCATGACTTTCGGTTCAGATAGCAAGCCTGAAGATTCTCAGAGACACTTAAAACCGTGAGCGATTGAGTATTAAACACTGCTTTGCTGAAGACATAAAATTATGAATACTGATGGCAAATGCTAATCCGTTTTAAATGCGAGCCACCAATCAATAAGACTCAGAAGAAGATAAGTTGCTTAAAAAGTTGAGAGTTCCAAGAGTGAGTTGCTTAAGAGACTGAGAATGAACTGTTGAAATACGCTATTAGTTATTGAAGGGACCATATAAATTGTTTCAAATTTCCTTTACAGTTAACTAGAGATCTCCCCCTTGATCTCTTTGTTTTGATCTCAGAATTCAATTGTATAGATTCACTTACCATTTAACACAGGAGAATTGTCAGCTTTTTCATTTTGAATTCTCTTTTCTGTTTCCCTGGCTGCCGCCATCGTATCCCAATCATTTTCAAATGCTGCCATTGAACGAATTGCAACATTATCGTTTTCATTTTCCATTTTCACAGCGACAGAACGAACCTTTGCACATGTTACATCTGAGTAATCGCCTCGTGGTATATTCTCTCTAAATTGACCAATCACATTTCCAGGATTCTTATATTTTGCAACAACGAATGTACATGTCGTATTGTTTTTACGGTGATGTTGCTTCGTTGCTAATCCGAGACGATCTGAATTCTTCCAAACTAATTGAGTAAAATGTTTTGATCCTTGGGGTCCATTTTCAGAATCAAAATTATAGCGTTTTGTACAGCCTTCATCGTACCTTTTAAAATGAATGATAGAAAAGCATTTGCAAACCCCAAGTACCCAGCAAAATTCCAACATCACTGCTTCATAAATTTGTTATCTATTTACCTGTTTCACAGTGAAAATAAATATATTTTTTAATTTTCAAGCCGCGGATTTCAATAGCGTGTGGAAATGTATCTCTTCTGTGTGTGGAAAGCTTGGGGCTTATTGTCAACATTTCAGCATATTTTGGCATAAAGTCTGTCGTTTGATAACTCCACCGCAGTACGGTTGGCTTTTGCAGCCTTTGTGCTTGGTCATGAATCAGAAATCAGAAATCAAGGCAATGAGAAACTTCTACTTTTTAGTTTAATATCACGTGACCTATAATATCTCATTAATATACGTATGATTCCACTGCATAAACAAGATAAGGAGATTGGATAAAAATAGAAGAAATACCAGTTCGGAAAGTTCAGAAACAGATTCAGGTTCAATTTAATGCTGGGTCACTAATATATAATATCAGCAGCGTTACTCACATAGAAGATTCAATAGGTGCTAATTCAAACATTATATAAAAAAATTTGTAAGGCACAGGTTTATTTACAGTCTCGAATTCTTAGATATAAAATTCCTCAAATAAATGCACTTTGCAAATCCTTGTCATTTCAAACTTTTCATATTTATTTGTATTGCGTCACAAATATATGGCAGAAGTCAAAAATCTAATACTCCTGTCTAGAATCCAGCGGTGATTCTGCGCATATAAGCTACGTATGTAATTCAATGTAAGTATTACTCATTATAGGTGTATGGAGTCAGAATTCTCAGACTCCAAATCCGAAAAATAATTTTTATAGAATTGTTTGACTCCGAGCCTGGCTCCAAAAATGTAAGTAAAATCGACTAATTTATCAACCCAAAATTAAGTAAACATAGGAAGATACAAATAAATTAACATAATCTTAAATACGTAGCCAATCCTAGAATCCAGCAACCTCTATGTAGAAATATGCAGACAATTTTCAACTTTACAATGATTATTAAGAATTTACCAGGAGTGCATTCTAGACTCCGGCTCCGACTTCTTCTCCAGTCTGGCTCCTGTTGAAAGATGGATACTTATCCCGGAGTCTAAGTCCTGCTTCTGTACCTCTGTTACTCACCAGTTCATGACAGCATCTCTAATAATAGCTCTTTCACTTCTCTGATGTCCACATTCCGAATAAATATTCTCACCAACAACAGCATTGTATTTTTTACCAATTAATTTTAATCTCATTAATTGATTTGCTCTCCGTGTTGCTTCCCGTGTAGCAACTAGATCCATTTGTAATGGGGGCGATTTATGAAGTCGACGGAAATCATTGTGAATACGTAAGGCCTCTAGAGCAGCTGGTTCTGTAAGAGAGGGAGAAATGTATGTGTACGCTTACGATATATATTTAACTTAAATGATCAATTGAGCATGAGCAAAGGACGATAAATTAATTCTTTAATAAATAGGTCATAGAAGAAAACATAATATCATAAAAATATGTAAAACTTTAATATATTATTTGTCTTTGCTGAATGCTGATTTGTAGTGATTTCTTAAGCTTACAAGATGATTAAAATAGATTTTTAAACAGATTAAAAAAGATTCTTAGTTTTGCAAAGCAATCATCACTCCTAAGAGATCATCGGACAATCGATTAAAGATATTTCAAATTATCTGAAGAATTTTGTTAGAAAATAAAATGAAAACCCTAGTAAAACCCAGAGAACATTCCTGATATTCATTTTATCGAAGATGAGTGGTTGAAGCGTTATCAAGGTATTAAAAAATATAAATATAAAGTTAAACCAAAATGTAGACTGAAAATGATGATAGGAAGCTAGGTGTAAGGAATTATATTACGGTCTAATCAGTATTATTATTATTTTTCTCTTCGGACCTTTATTGATTTATTGCGCCATGCATTTTGCTGCAAGTGGCAACATCAATAAATCCATTACAGAGATACTCTATATACAGTGATTTGCCGTATCGACTTAGACTCCACTAAGCATCCATGCTCCAATAATTGGACACTATTCGCCCTAACATCTAAATATCGTATTGATAGTTTTATTATTTTACCATAAAATAATAATTAGTATGGTGGCCATATCGAGTATCTCAGTCATTAAATATTCCCTTGAAACATTACACACCACTTTGATTGATCTCTGTAATGGATTTATTGATGTTGCCACTTGCAGCAAAATGCATGGCACAATATATAAATAAAGTTTGATTATTAAATTTATTAATAATTTAAATTAACTAAAATAATTACCCATCAAGCTGCTTCTGATCATTGTATTATATTCCTCGGTAGCAGCAATACTGGCCCTTGATGTAATCTCTGATAAATCATTGCAAACACTTTGATTAAATTTTCCAGATTGTACATTACTTTTATACATTCCGTTGCTATTTCCTGGTTGTGAATATCGACCAACAATATATGAACATAACAAACCACTTGAGCGTTTTCTTGTTGCGATACCAATACCAAGATTTCCTGTGTTCTTCCATACTAATTGGGTGAATCTTGGTGCACCTTGGTCACCTGATTCCTGATTGAAATAATATCCACGTCGACATAATTCTCTGTACCTTTAACATAAGAAATAATAATAATAATAATAATAATAATAATAATAATAATAATAATAATAATAATAATAATAATAATAATAATAATAATAATAATAATAATAATAATAATAATAATAATAATAATAATAATAATAATAATAATAATAATAATAATAATAATAATAATAATAATAATAATAATAATAATAATAATAATAATAATAATAATAATAATAATAATAATAATAATAATAATAATAATAATAATAATAATAATAATAATAATAATAATAATAATAATAATAATAATAATAATAATAATAATAATAATAATAATAATAATAATAA